>JABSTR010003153.1:0-36149 GCA_013339765.2 Haemaphysalis longicornis | reverse complement strand
TGCTGTGGGCATGTGCAACGCCCTCTCTTTCCGCGGGTCTCATCTAATTCGCCTGAGGCATATAACCGTGTGTGCCGCTCTCCGCGGCTTTTCGGTCGACGGTCGCTCTTCGCTTGCGCTTGTACTCTGGAACCCCCAAGCGTGCATCACACCAGGGTTCCCGCGAGGGGAGGTGGGCGTAATTTTGGCTTTGCTGCGTCGCTATAATGAATGTTTTTCGTCGAGTAAAAAACTACGTCAGACACCTCTAGCGAAGCACCGAATAATAACCGAGATGGAGCCCAACTACCCTACAGTCACCGTACCGCGTCTCTTCCCACGAGCGGGAAGCCATCAAGACTCAAGTCGACGACATGCTCAGCGACGACATTATACGCCACCCGAAAAGCCCATGGGCTGCGCCGGTCGTACTGGTAAAGAAAAAGACGGCACGTAAAGATTTTGCGTTGACTACCGGCGACTGAACAAAATCACCAAAAAGGACGTGTACACCCTGCCACGAATCGACGCTGCTCGACCACCTCTGCCATGCGAAGTACTTCTCATGAATGGACCTGAAGACCGGCTACTGGCAAATTGAGTGGACGAGAGAGACCAAGAGAAGACATCATTTATAACCCCCGACGCCTATACGAGTTTAGGGTGATGCCGTTTGGATATGCACAGCACCAGCGACGTTTCAAAAAATCATGGACACTGTGCTAGCTGGCCTGAAGTGGCACACCTGCCTCGTATACCTCGGACGACGTTGTGGTATTCGCCAGTACTTTCGACGAACACCTTTCAAGGTTGCAGTCTGTAATCGAGGCCATTCGCACGTCGGGGTTAGCGCTGAAGCCTGAAAAGTGCCGTTTCGCATACGAGGAACTCAAGTTCTTAAGCCACTACGCTCAGCTACGGCAAAAACTTCAGCCATTTGAACTTTCCAAGCCCGAAAAACAAGAAGGGCGTGCGAAGATTTCTCGGGTTGTGCGCCACTCCCGCGCTTGACGAAAGATAGCACCCATTTCAGCTGGAAAACGACCACGAAAAAGCATTCGGCGAGCTGCAAAACGCCTGCCAGCCCGCCCGTGCTCGCTTATTTCGACAAAAACACCGAAACGGAAATGCACACGGACGCCAGTGATATAGGCTTGGGTGCCGTCCTTGTCCAAAAGCAAAGCGGTTGCGAAAAGGTAATTTCCTATGCCAGCTTGGTCTGTCGAAGGAGTAGAAAAACTACTCTGCCTCTGAGAAAGAGTACCTGGCTATTATATGGGCGATTTCAAAATTTTGCTCATACGTGTATGGAAGCCCATTCAAGGTTGTGACAGACCACCATGTCTGTGTTGGCTCGCCAATTTGAAGGACCCCTCTGGCCATCTTGGCGGTGGAGCTTGCGCCTGCAGGAGCTCGACGTTACAGTGGTCTATAAATCCGGCAGGAAACACTCCGACGCCGACTGCCTGTCCCGCGCCCGCCGTTGACCCCCCCACCACAAGACTCTGATGAAGACAGCGCGTTCTTCGGACTCGTGATGGAGAGCGACCTAGCCGCCCAGCAGAGCGTGCTGACCCCCAACTTACGCGTCATAATCGACTACCTCGAAGGATGCAACGTTGCCGTTCCTAGGACCTTCAAACGCAGCTACCAGCATTCAGCCTGAGAAACTCCGTCCTCTTAAGAATTTCAGCCCCGGAACAAGAGCGAATTACCTTCTTGTCATCCCCGCGGACCTTCGGGACGAAATTTTGGAAGCGTGCCACAACGACCCGTCTTCGGGACATATCTCGGCACAGCTCGCACTATTGGAAATATCAAGGCGAGGTACTACTGGCCCGGCCTTACCTCTGACGCCACCCACTACGTCCGGAGCTGCCGTACTGCCAGCGACGAAAACCAACCGCCACCGATGAGACCTGCCGGACTTTTACAGCCAAACGGCATCCCATCGAGGCCCTTGCAACAGATTGGAATGGACCTTCTGGGCCCGTACCCTACGTCACGATCCGAGAAGAAGTGGATTGTCGTGGCGAAAGACTACATGACGCGCTACGCAGAAACGGCCGCTCTTCCGAGGGGGACTGCACAAGAAGTCGCGAAGTTCTTTATTACCAAGTTGTGCTGTGACATGAAGCCCCTGAAGTCCTAATCTAGGACCGAGGAACGCCTGCACTGCGGAGATGATGCAACGAATCTTACGCTACAGCAACACGGATCACCGAAGAACGACGGCGTACCACCCCCAAACGAACGGACTTACGGAACGTCTGACAAGACGATGGGCGATATGCTGTCTATGTACGTCGACGTTGAACATAAGACTTGAGACGAAGTCCTCCCGTATGTCACGTCTGCGTACAACACAGCGACCCCGGAGACTACGCAGATGACACGTTCGAGCTTGTCTACGGAAGTGGCCGACTACGATGCTCGACGCCATGCTTCCGCATGTAGAAGACGACGACCTTAATGCCGACGTCCAAGATTACCTTCAATGTGCGGAGGAGGCCAGCCAGCTCGCTCGAGTACGTATAACGGACCAGCAGCTGGTGGATGCCGGCCGCTACAACCTCCGACGCCGAGACGCCGAGTACCAACCAGGGGATCATGTCTGGGTTTGGACTCCCATCCGACGGCGCGGACTCAGTGAGAAGCTTTGCGACGGTATTTCGGCCCTACCAGATTCTACGACGTGTTGGCCAATTAACCTACGAAGTGATCCCCAATGGTGATTCCGGCACATCACGACGACGCACGTGACCCGAAGTCGTCCACGTGGTTCGCCTCAAACCAAACTTTGCAAGATGACGGACTTTTTTTGTTGTTTTGTTGTTCGGTTTGTTTCGGACTGTCGCTTTATTTTAGCATCGGGTCGATGCACTCTTAGAGGGGGGGAGGGGGGTAATGCCGCGAACCATGTACGGTTTGTTTATTTATTGTTTGTTTTTAATGCCCGGCCGCGCCCGGCCTGTTATCTGTGTTTCATGCGAAGCTCGTTTCCATTCTTTAATTTTATGCCGCACGTGCTATTTCATTCAGATAGGCGAACTGTTTCGCCCTAACATCGCTAGCCCAGAATAATCTTCTGTGATCTAAATGTTCTGGATGTGAAATCGACGGTTCGAGAAACACGCGCGCCGAAAGATAAAAAGCCTGCAGAGCAGACGCCCCGGCATTCGGTTCGACGACACTGCCTGCGCAATTCACTTTGTTGACCGCTGCTTCGCCGCCTCTGTATTCTTTTGAGTTCTTAGGGGGCACAAGTTCGCTCCAATAAACTTGTTTCTCCTGCAAGACAACTGCGTCGTCCTTATCTTCTTAACAATATCAAGATCATGAATTGGTTTCAGCTACATTAATTAGGGTTTTAGGACGAACTGGCTTGGTTGATTTTTTAATTGCAGGTTTTAACGCACTGACGCAACGCAGGCGAGGACGTGCGCCGTACTAGAGAGCTCTGGATTTATTTTGACCTCTTGGGGACTTATCGGTGCCGAAATCTCGAACGCCCGGTCATTTTGCCCATCAAAGAAGCGGCCGCGCGGCCGGGAATCGATCCGCGTACGACTAACTTGCATTGATATCACGTATAACACAAGAGTACACCACTGACTGTCTGTCAGGGCCAGAATCACTCAACAAATTTACGTCACAGTTGGTTTTATGCTATTTCGCGCACATCCAGGTTAATATTTCAATGTATGCAATTTGGCAACGTATTTTAGTTGCCTATGTGTGTTTCTTCGAGCAATACTACAAACAAAAACATGGTTTATTGACAGGTAGCAATAGAATGCAACCCACGTTGGTATACGCTCTATTGACACAACCTGCTGCAGATAACTAACTGCATATTGACAACCTGCTGCAGATTTATAGCGGAAACTGCGGCACACATCTAACGAGAATGGCTTTGGTGCGCTTTTTGTGTGATGCATAATTGGTCATGCATCGCCCCTTTTTAAAGTGAATGGGTTTTATCCTTCCATTATTGTATTTTAAGTGAGGCATTAGTTGAGTTGAAAGAAAAAAACACGTTATAAGTATGTTGATGACTACCTCTTAGTTGTAAATCATGAAGCCTTGGAACAGGAGTCATCCGCTTCCTCCTGTAAAGGGCCATTTATAGTGCCTTTGTAGCTGACGCACGATGTTCCAGTAGAAGACTCGCACTACGTTTAATTTTACTGTGAGACGTGTGTTTTCGAAGTACGAGCCACGAGCGGTAAAACCACGGCTAGCTTTTCCTTTCAATCACATTCAAACTTGTAAAACGGGGATTCATCAAGTCTGGCGTTTAAAATTACTTTTGAAATCCTGTGTTCCTTCAGCAGAAAAAAAATTCAGTGCCCAGGTTTAATCGCCTGTTGACAGCCGGGTTCCCGCATCATTTGCTGTAGTCAGTGGCTCGTGCCTTGTTGAAGAAGTGCAAACGTAGTCCAGGAATGCGCGTGGATAAAACTAAGGAGAGATAAATTTGTGGTGGTACCATGCATGCACAGAATCACGCCAGACCGGTACGCCCAGACCGGTCTGGTGGCGCACCAGACCGGTATTCTGGAGTCGTGGGTTCGGGTCCCACCCGGCGGGCATTTTTTTCTCCACTTTTTCTTTTTCTTTCCTAATTCTTATCTGTTTCAATGACCTACCACATCCTCCCCTTTGCTTTCCGAGGTTTTCTTGACTGCCAACTCTTATTTCTGTGTTATATATATATAATATATATGTGTGTGTGTGTGTGTGCGTGTGCGCGTGCGCGTGCGCGCGTGCGTGTGCGTGCGTGCGTGTGCGCGTGCGTGCGTGTGCGTGTGCGTGTGCGTGTGCGTGTGCTTGTGCGTGGTGTGGTGTGTGTGTGTGTGTGTGTGTGTGTGTGTGTGTGTGTGGTGTGTGTGTGTGTGTGTGTGTGTGTGTGTGTGTGTGTGTGTGTGTGTGTGTGTGTGTGTGTGTGTGTGTGTGTGTGTGTGTGTGTGTGTGTGTGTGTGTGTGTGTGTGTGGTGTGTGTGTGTGTGTGTGTTTTTCCGTAGTCGCGATTACAAAACCATTTGCCTCTATCTGGCCAACGCATTTCCACCGCTTGTATACTACGCAGTGCAGTGGTGAGATTATGCCGGGGCTAAATAAAATTTTTCAAAGTAGGAACAATGTTTACTTCACGGGGGGACTGTTTTTATATTAGACCTTTAATAGTGTGATGCTTGACACTCCACCTGGATTGTGAGCCGCATCATACAGAAAACCAGGGAATACTTTAAACTAAGTGGGAATCACTAGGGTTCACATATATCTGTGAAATAGGCGCATCACTTTTTCGCTCGCAGCCCAAAAAACGGCTGTCGTGTCGAGTATCAACCACTATCCGTGAAGCTCATTATCACTAAATTTAAAGTTGCATCTTCCTTAGTACGGAAATCATAAGTGCTCAACACAGAAGCATCGCCCTTCCTCTTGTGCCGTCATAGCACGGGCACTACACTATTGCAAGATTCCAGGAATGTTGTACAGCAAAATTGTTCCTGGGAAAATAGTGTATTAGGTACAGAAATTCACCAGAATGCGCTGTCACATTGAAGACAATCTCCAAGGACACCCAGCACTTTTTATGAGTTGTAAATGCGAAAGAAAAATTTTCCAATTTGTCCAACGAATGCGACGGTACTGCGGGCGTCGCAGTGCGCCGCGCACAGCCCTGTCGGTGGGTAATGAGGGCTACAAAGCTGAGGAATGTAGCGGAGGTAGCGGGAAGCTCGGCGGGACGCATTCTATAATTACGCTTTGTCTCATCAGTAACAGTATATTTATCACCTCGTTCTGGGTGTTTTGCTCGTTGTGTTGTTGTGTTAATAACAATAAGAAAAATCCTTGACCAATTGCTTTTTAAGCCTACATTTGCGCTTATCGTTTCGTAGCCCTCACATCATGCGTTATGAATTATGCCATGCAAAGGTTCGTCCAAGTCACTGTAGTTTCTGAAAATTTGGGTACTGTCTGAAGATGTTAGATTTTAAAGCTATTTTCCACATAACAGCTCACCGTTAAGCTCACTGTCAAGCCAGCACATACTACAGATCCCATTGGCTACTAAAGAAACTACTCGCGGCTCACCTCTTGGGAAGCAACGCCAAATTAGTGTCAAATCAATGACGCTAGATAGGCACTCTAATGGCACGCATACCAAAGAGGACATGTAGCGCAGAGGTATTTTGCTATTATCTTAATTGCAACTGTTTCAATTGCATTCTCAAGTCACTCATGTAGGAAAGCAACATGTTGTTGGGCAAGTGGCACTCAGCTAACCAAGGCGTAACCGCGCCAGTCGTTGATATAGATTTTCCAAATTATAACATACAGAACAAGCGTTTGGTCTGCCGGTTTCATCTTTATAACTCAACAGAAGCGTTTAGCACTTTTGGCTTGTTCTGTCATGTATACCTCAGTACATGCCTATTACCCACGTTCTGAAGTAGAAGACCACGACGCATTTAATGGCTCCATCTTTCGTCAGCAAGGGTCACCGAACAGTTGTACGCTGCGAAATCGCGGCTGTCTGAAACTTCTCCAGGCACTAAAATCTAATCTTGCCCATAATTATTTTTCTTGCATTTTCTTTTCAGCCAAAATTTCTTCCTGTGTTTAGAGCACCATCTGTGAGATATTTTTTGACAATCCGAGTTTGTTTTGTACGTTGCATAGCCGGTCGTTTTGTAGGTCACTTCGAGGTTACAACACCCGCTTCCCACTCTACCAAGCCATCTAATGTTATCCCATAGAAGAACATTCCGGTTTGACCTCAGATACTAAGGCAGAGAGAGTGTACCCAGTGCATACTGGAACCAACAAGGTTCAAATTTCAGATTCGTTATAACGTCCTTTTAAATTCCCGTTTCCGGTGAAATTTTAATTATATGGCTCAAATGTCCGCTATCGTAACATTCATCCCACCTACTGAAGCAATTGCCAGACTTATAGTCTCTGGTGCCGCTGACATTGCCTAGATCTGCGTACGCGAAAATTACCCGCCGCCGTGGCTTAGTGTATATATGGCATCGTGCTTCTAATCCCAAGGACATGTGTTTACTCCCGGATGCTGTGCTGCATTTCGGATCGAGGGGGAAAACGAAAACGCTTGTGCGGCTTACGATAAATATCCCCTAGTGGCACCAATTACACCGGGGCCCTCAACTACAGTTACTCACAGCTTAGGCACGATAAGCTCCACAATCAATCAATCAATCAATCAATCAATCAATCTTACGCGAAAATTCCGCATACGCTTCAGAGTGCTTTCATGTAAGATTTTAAAAGCCAAACCACGGCGTTAGAGCATCCCCGTGCTCTTCCACAGCGTAGTTCCCGTTCAGCGCACGCTCTGTGTTGTCAGAGACAAACGTTCGCACGCCGAGCAGCAATCAGCGTATAGAATTTCCAAGTAACGGCTCTAAAGCTCCACCGCGCTCATATACTGCGCCCTTCCGGCCGCTGAGGCCACTGTGATTCTTAGTACCTTTCGTGCTGACACCATGACAGCGACGGTCACCTTTTGCGTTTGATGGAGACATATGAAGCTTTCACCGTAATAAAGTAGAGCTGATCATAGTGGTCCGACTTCTAGGATTAAAAAAACTGCAGTTTTATTCTTGAAGATTAAAACGCAATCAAAGGTAGCGTCTACTGGCACCCGAGTTCCTCTTTTAAATGCAGAGCATTTCAGTAACTCACGATGTCACCCGCGTTGACGTCCGTAGTCAGCACCGCACCCTCCCTACTATATAAAAAAAAACCTTCCAAGCGCCCGGTTTCGATCCCTCGACCCTGCGGGCGGAACGCAATGTACATGGTGCTCTACCCACTGCGCCACAAAGCCGACACAGAATTGGACGCTACCAACGCGACTTATATCGTTGACTCATTCAAATTACTGCTGACGAGCGCGCTCTCGTCAGCAGTTGCCACAAGTGCAACAACATTAGCGTAACGCAAACTACTTAACGCCGTGCGCCCCCGGAAATGCTCTGCATTTGATCGTGCCCCTCGCGAGGGGGATGTTTCATTGCGTCTTCTTTCGGTCGCGGGACCCGTGGCGCCATCTGGCGGAGGCGCGGCACAACTCGTAGCACTTTCTTTGAAAAAGCGCCTCGAAAGCGCGGCAAATATGAAATAGGGATGACGCGCTTTCGAGGCAATCCGCCGACGCGGCTGCTTTGTGTACAGACTCGGCGGCGAGCGTCCCGGGATTCTGGTGCCGACTTTCTCTTTGGCAACTTTAATGCCCGGCCGCGCCCGGCCCTGTTTACAGTGGGAAACGAACTTTTTCCTTCCTTCTGCTCGCAATCAAAAATATTAGCGGACGATGCTCCTGCATATTTCTTACACCGCAAATTTTAACAAGTGCAAGGATACATCAGGCTCTTTTATGAACACGGAGATGGACAACTAACTAAGCAACGAACCCCTTGCCTGGACATTGCAGGAATACCTAGGTATAATGCATTGAAAATGCCCTGTGCCCACAAGATCGGCTCACAAATATTATTGCGTGCTTCGCACCCTCTTAATCAAGGTCTTCCATGATTATTGAAAAACAAATTACCCGTAGGCATTTCCAGCAATAATGGGGGACGGCTTAAGAACAACACCGGAAGTTGTTCCTGCGGAAGTTGCCCCTGCGGAAGTTTCCCCGGAGCGTCATCCCTGCAGCCGGCTCTTACTCGGCGCGGCGCAAAAAGTGCCTTACTACGAGCAGTTTGAACGTCCCACGAGTCTTTTCCGTGATTTCTTACACTTACTCTGCTTATAACTCTGCTTATAAATTCCTGCAGCGACGACAAAAAAAACTAGGTGTAGAAAAGAAGACGATGTTACGCATACAACGCGATCACCTCTCACAATGCGCGCGCGCGTTCACATCCGGGTCCGTCGCTTCGGCGGACTGACACACTACATGAGCTCTTGCCGTGCTTAACTCTTCCCGAGTATAATTAATTGTTTTGCGAACAACACATGTCAATGCTACAATCAAAATACGTTACCATGACAATACCTGTACTGACAATACTTGACATTACGTCACCATGGAAATACTTGTAAGTGCATTTAGCCGCTTCTTTCCTGCTCAGCCTAACTTGTCCGCATCATCCCATAGCTTGAATAACATTCAACACATTTCGCAATTTCTATTGTTATAACTGCATAAAGCGTAGTACGCACCACAATCCCAAACATTCTACATTCCACTCCCGGTACTGATAATATTTCAGTATTTCCAGTATCGAGATATAGCTACTGAATTCGCTGCATTTGTACATCTTATCTTATTTAATGCAATCTCTTAAAAACAGTTGAAAAAGTTTTACAAAAGCCTGTTTTTAAAACGGTAAACAAAACTATCATAACCAGCCGCAGGCCAATCTCCATTTGGCCGCTTTTTTCTGATGTTTTGGAAACATAATTCAAACTGCGTCTTTCCAATTACCTCGTCAAATACTACCACCAAGGAAGTTTGGGATTCGGCTTGGATATTCGACTAGCAGCGGTAACTGAAACAATAAAAATTAAATCGGCAACGGTAAAGTTTGTTGGTTCAATTTACTATTGATTTTACTACAGCTTGCGACAGTATTAATCACAAAACCTTTGTTTATAAGTTGAATATTCTAAGACATACTCCCACCTTGATTACAGTTATTTCTAAGTACTTTTTGATCGTGATCATGCAGTTATCATATACACAGAGCCATTATATACTGCAATTGTTAGCATGAAGGTTATAGAGGCATCCATTCCACCCCCGATTTTGTTTCTGTTTACATTAGGTTGCCTTCTATATGTCCACTACCCTATTTTCCCTTCACACGCTAATATGATATTTACTAACTTCACGACCCTAACCATGACCACAAAAAGTTACTTTCTGCCACGCAAACAAATTATGTTGTACTCCACATGAAACGAATATTCTGCGCTTAGAACGTGTCACCGTAACATTGTGGGTCTTATCGGTGTTGTGCAGTTCAAGATGCGCTAAGAGCAACTTCTGAATAATTTGATCTGCTTTCTCGCAGTTGCGAAAATTACACAAATTTTTTTTTTCTCAGAATTGCCACAATGAGGAGTTGATAGTAAATATGAACAAATTTGTATTTTTGTATGGTGACAAATATTTTTCAGAACACTTTGTATGAGTGTCGCCAAGGCAAGAGCATACTATATTTTCGTGGGCGTACATGAGCATATAAACGAGGAGTTTTCAAAAATTACCGCTTTAGACGGAAAAATTGTCTCACCCCATATGTTCGACACGCTAGGTGTTTCCGGACATCCAGCTTGTCTTACTCCTCCATTCGGGTAAAAGTCAACATGTCCTACAGGCTCCGAAAGGCCGATTTTCAAATCGTAAATACTTCCACCATGCGTGTGTATCACGTCCACGTAATCTGCGTCACTCTTTGACAAACAATAGTTTTTGCCGGCAAACAAGTGTCCTGCGGGGTCAAGACCTAAGAAAAAGTGTTTTGCGAATGTGAACGAATAGTTTAACGAGAAAAACGTATGGATAATCACTTTTCGCAAACATTCGAATCAACATGACCATTTGTACTATACACGCAGCCATAGACTGGTGCCTGCACTTATGATTTCGCTATCTCTGGCCGTGTAAATGAAAAATAAAAAAATAAAACACTACAGCCCTTCCTGCTACTCGACAAACTTCTTCCGCTTCAAGGTGTATACCGCGCCGCTGGGGCTTTGGTTCTTGGTATTTTCTTTGCGTAGACAGCTTAACTTTGCGCAAACATTTCGAAAATATTTACGCTACATCATGCGGGCGCATGCGCCCCTACGTGCCCCATTCCCCGCGCGTTCTGGAGACTCCGCAGTCATTTGATTACGAACACAGAGGTGTCAAGTGCGCGTCAAGCCATAAAACTGAGCACATGCGTAAATGTACCCGGTGGCGCATAAAAGAATCGGGATTGGGAAGTGCATGCGCTGGGATATTCGAGAGCGGCATTCGAAGTGAGCGGCCAGAATGGAGGCGGCGAGTAGCGGGCCGCCACAACCCTGACGTCCGGACAGGGAGAAGTAACCAGCACACGCGGTGGGCACTCACCACACAGCTTTGAGTCAACCAAACTGGAAAAATATTTGCAAGTGGATTGTACCACTCCGTACCTTTCCTGACAAGCAGAGCATGGTTCTTTTGCCGCCATCCTCGCTCTGCAATTACCTTCCTGGTTCTTTCCTTTTTGGTTCCTCAAAATAAACCGGTGATTTATTTCCATTCATATCGGCGTTGTTTCCCGCGGTGGTATCAGGCTCGCCAACCGGTCACACATAAAGTTACCTGAAGCACTGCCCCCTTATCAAGGTTCACAGAAAACCTTAATTAGGTAAAAAGTAGAAATCTTTCTGGGGTGCGAAAATGTAAACAGTGTAAGGTATATTTGCCGCCTTCGAGAGCGAGCTAGGTGAAATTATTTTCTGTTCAGCCCGTCTTCCGCTTAACGAAGTATTTCGTTTTGGAACGGGAAGCAAAAGGGATAGTGTTGCATCCATTTCAGGAAATCATGCCTACGTAAGTGTGTGGCAATCTCACAAAGTTGAAAATGTCGGAGTGTTTTGAGGCCGCATTACTTTCAATGCAAATATAAAATCCACAAAATATTTATTCGTGTCCCTTTGAGAACGTGGGATAATCTCACCTCTCTATGTGGCGAAATTGAGCATCCACTTGATGCGCACGAGTTGCTTCGACCTTAGAAGGTCGCAACACGACGCTTCTCGCACGATCCTTTCCCCGAGTGTAAACCCCGCTTTGAATTCTAGCCATCCCAGCGGCCATGTTTTCTCACTTTATCAGTGGCATTGGCTGCATGTTATTCCGTTCATTGATTACCAGTATCAGCATTTCTTCTGACTCGCTTCCATTCGCTGCCATTTGCTCCTACCCGGCCCTGCGCGACTTTCCAATCACCGTCACCTGCGGCCGCCCCCCCATGGTACCCGCTTTGTAAAATAATTACCGATTTGCCCCCCCCCCCCCTTAGTGTCCCTTATTAACCCACGCGTAGAAGCGGTGATAAAGCGACTGAGGACGCTGCGCGACAACCGCAACGGGAGAAGCGGGACGTTTCTTAGCAAGGTGTCGCCAGTGTGCGAGTGTAGCGCAACCGAATCAAATGCAGCCGCTGGCGTTGATTACTTCACCCCTCTCCGCACGCGTTCGCTCGTACTCCCTTTTTCTGTCTGTCTATGTCCGCGGATGAATGAATGAATCAATGAATGAATGAATGAATGAATGAATGAATGAATGAATGAATGAATGAATGAATGAATGAATGAGCACAACAGGTGCTGTGTCCGAGGATCAAAGGCACAAATTGTTGCCAATGCCCCGTCTATTGTTTGCGGAAAATCAATTTTTCGCGGATGAGAAAAATGGAGATCTTAAATTGAATCGCCCCTATATACGTCTTCTTACTCACCCTTCCTTGAAACATTTTGTATGCTACTAAGCCTACCTGAACATTCAGCATCTCTGCTTTAATGTATGACGTATTACATTTTTTGGTTGGTAAGTCCCGTCTTCTATACAAATTTTGGTTCGTGCGTTTTCTACAGAGCCGCACAGAATAAATAAATGTTTTTCCAATTTTTCGTTTGCTGACATCCGTGCCAGGAGAAAATGCCTGCCAGTTTACGGTCGTTTAAGGGTCATCAAGGTAGTTACAACAGCCGCCATTATTTGGCCACATCACATTTGTTCTACGGTAATTACTCATTTCTCAGTCGCAACAAAGTAGCGTCACTAAATAAATTTGTTTGTGTAAAGCGTCAAGCGCTTGCAATCTGCATAATACCGAGCGTTTGATTACTACAGAAAGTGTGTCATCGGCCCACAAATCCCTTTACGCAGGCGTCACGCGGGCTTTGCACAGGCAGACAGCCCGTGCGCCTCCGCCCCCCCCCCCTCCCCAGAATGGAAATTACAACCCTTGCACACATTTTTTTCTTCATTTGCCATTGCTTTAGAGCGGAATTTCCAAAGTGCAAACTGCGATATCACGGGTATTTACGACGCCTCCAGTTCGGAGATACAGTAATCCCTCGTTATAACGAACTCGCTTTACTCGAAATATCGCTTTATTCGAATTTTTTTCTGATCCCAACCCAAACACATGCATTTTAGCCGTCATTATTCGAAGCGCATGAAGAGCTTAGCCCGCTTAGAGCGAAGTGGCGAGCGGAGGCATCGCCGAGAGGCGGCGACTCAGCGGCGAGTCAGGCTGTCAACGTGGCGGGTCAAGAAGCTGGTGTTTCCCCGGCGATTTTCTCAAACCGGTCATGCTCGATTCACCCCATCCGACTTTTGACAAACGGTCCAAATGCGTGGTAGGGCCATTGAATTTTGTTCCTAGACATCGGTCAATGGCGTGTACGAGATGGTGCGCGAACACCGACACTTGTTCCATAAATCAGCAGTGTCGTCAACAAGGCGCCAAACGCTCTTGTATCGCACACTTAACGGCTGCACAGCTTGGGGAAAAAAGGGCCCAGTTATCATGCGAAGTCCTAGTGAAAAACCGGTCGGTTTTCATAATTGCGCTGTCTACCGACAATAAGCGATTAATCGTTTTTTCCGTCCAACAAACAGAACCTTAAATTCAAGCCCCTGCGTTTGCGGCGCTTCCCAGCGCGAAGTTCTCGTAGCGTTCCGTGACGCCCGCAGTCCCGTATAAAAGTATCCACTGCCACTTTTATGTGCGGCTACCGTAGCGTCATGCAAGGCGTGGCGAAATTGGAGCAGGGATTGATCGCGCCCAGCAAGAACTTGATACCGGCAAAGCTCACTGCCTTTTTTGCACCTGAATAAAGTTTTGCTTCACTGAATACAGTGTGCTTTGATTCCTCACAGCTGTGGCGCAATTAGAGCTCAAATGCTTTAGCTTTTCTCGAGTTGTCGCTTATATCAAAATACTGCTTATAACGACATTTTTGGCCGTCCTGCTGACTTAGTTATAAGGAGGGATTACTGTACATAGCGCCAGTCTCCCCCTACATCGGCCCTGGATCCTCTCTGTCGTCGTTCCTCACAACCTAGAGGCAAGGATGGTCTTACTGATCGTTCCTATGTGATGTCAATTACATGGTCCTGCTAATTTCCTACTATCTATGCTCCTGCATGAGGGCTCGGTGGCATCCAGGGATTTACCGCCACCGGTGGAATAGTCATCTCCGCGATCTTGATCGTAGAACGGATGTTCGACGGTGTGGCTTTATAAGGACCGACCGATGTGTCTCGAGTGTGTTCAGCGTACGTGAAAATATGCATTTGAGATCATCAAGAGCTTATAAAAATTTTTAATTAGATACAATAAATGATTTTAGTCTGATACCAAAAGAAGTCAACATTTAATGGTAGCGACAATCGTTGTCCTAACCCGTCCCTACAAAACCACCATTACAAAACATATCCTCATCGCATTGCGCAGACATTTTGGCCATCTAGAATTTAAGTAACACGAACTAAACCAATACAAACTTAGTATCAATACAAAGATAGTTATGGTTAACTTCATCACTACAACCGTTTTTCAATCAGAAATATTTAGGCATCGCCGCTGCTTTGGTATTTATTCACAGAATAGACGTGCAACGAGCAAAAAATTAAACCAAGGACGAAAGAGAACGACAGAGACAAGCGCTGCTCCCAGATATCAATCATTCGTAAAAGCGCTGGTATTTATATGCCCAAAACGTGCGCACATCACCAAGAGATTATACTCTACCGCGTATCTATCCACCTCTCATGTGATCACATGTGCTGAGAACATTTTGTGTGGCGACATTTCTTGCTGATGTGCGCACTCTGTGTGCATATGTGAGCGTTTTTACAAATAAATGTTAGCTTAAAGCAGCGGTTATCCCTGTCGTCCTCCTTCGTCTTTGGTTTACTTTTTTCTGCCTTACACGTCTACGATGCTATGCCAACTTTTCCAGAAGTTCGCATTAACGACGATGGTTTTTGCGGAAATTCTGGAACACATTTAGAGTGGCACAAGGGCTACTGTGTGCCACTCTACTTGTGCTACATCTTTCCAAAAAACATCTTCGTTCGTGTACGAACTCTCCCCAAAGATAATATTCGATGGTTTATTATGGGTAACTGCTCTACAAACAAGTGCATTTACATGGTTATTAAACTCTAAAAGAAACACTACTTTAAATTCGCCTCAGCTAGATCAGCCTTGTTATTTGCGCGGAGCGGTAGAGCTCTCTACCGGAGTAAAATTGAGACAGGGAAAAACGTTGCATGCGGAAATGTCATTTAACAAGTAACTTCGCACTTCTTGATTTTGAAACATGTTTCTAAGAGTAGTTTTATTCATGTTGGCAAATCAACGCAAGTCACGTACTTGTGTATGTCACGGTTGCCAGAAGTCTTTTTGACAGCCTACCTAACTCTGGCAACGCTGGTAGATCCAAAAATCCCGCTTTCAATCTCTCGAGGAGGGCTATCAGCAAACCCTGGCCGCTTAAAGGCGGTTTAAGTTACAGTTATGGCCTTTCATTTGGTAAGAAGGCGTGTACTCATCGAAAACCGCATGGCGATACTTTTAAGACGGGATACATGTACGAGAAATGTTCGTGGACGGCTGGATTTATAATACACAGTATAGGCCGGATAACCGGCACGACATCATGCAGTAGGTGACTCCGTTCTCCTACAAAATCCTGTTCATTTTTCCTCTGGACATTGCTGGGTAGGCCAGTGTAATCATTTAGGTATTGCTTTCTCGCGGAATGGTCCCCTGATTTTAGCCTCCCTACTATGTAGATGATAATAAGCATTCACTGCACAGGATAGGTAGCTCGCATTTCAACTACGCCTTACATCATCTCCGCATACGCCGTTAGTCTTGCGAGAAAGCAGTATGCCTTGATTTCCATTTAAATGACAAAACCGCCTTCACTTGCTCACTAGCCACAGTAGGTGCAAGTATTCCGACACTTGGGTGAAACTCCACCAAGGCAAGGGTCAATTATTAACCTTGACTTTGGCTAAAAGGGAAGACCGACTAAACTAAACTAAAAGGGAAGACAGACTGCTAACTTGAGACGAACGCGGGGTGTGGGCCGAGGTAAGTCAAGCTGCGATAAAAGAAACATGTCGGTACAAACTGACGCGGTTCTGGTAAGTATTCTTTTCGAATGATCATGCAGGTTTGACCGGATATGCTGGGAAAACAAGTGCACGTTAGAATCGAGTAATATGGTAAGTTCGCCTTCTACAATGGTACGACTTATGCACCCCCAAGTTTGTCCGAAGGGTGGCCCTAACAGTGCGACGTTTTTTATATGAAAGAGACTGACGTACACTCGGAAACTATATCACTGAATAAGTATATCATAGACAAAATGTTCAAAATATGCATGCTGGTTTCTACACCAAAGTGTTACAAGGCTCATTGGACTACTTCGTGTGGTCGATAGTCATCCTCGGCTTGCAGACCCATCAGCCATGCTCATCAGCTGTGCTCATTCACGGCCTACGAAAGCAGCAGCGGTGCTACCGTCTTCCTGCAGCCCTATTCCGGAATTGGTTAATTTTGCGTGAATTCGCTACGTTTTTTTTTTTTTTTTTTTGCGTAGCTGACACATGACAAATCATTGAAGCGGGCGCATCACCCGAACAGCCATAAAAACAGGCGACGTGCGGTGTTTTTTGACGCTGATCCCGCAAATATCCCTTCAAGGTGTGAGATAGCGCGCATAAAAGATATAGAAGCACCTGCTACGTATTCTAAAAATTAGGACGGCATTGAGGCTGGCAAAAGAAACATTTTTCTAGTTGCTAATATCGACGTCAACATCCCAATGGGATTAAGTTGCGATGGAGGGCAAAAGGGACTAAAAATTTTATTTTTTAATATGGTGCCGATATATGCTACCATTCTTCGAAAACGCCGTCGCGAAGTTTCATGCTCAGATGCGTTACAGGAGTAATTTAAAAATGGCGCCAAACGCGCCCGTATGTGGCCACGGCTGATTACTGCAAAGTTCGTGTGACGCACAGTGGCATTTTTTTTGTTATTTTTTTATCAAAACGCGTAGTACCGCCATTTTCATAGTTACTGAAAAATATAGCGTATAGTTTCTTTATTTTTTCAAGTACAATATATTCCGCAATGACGCTGCGTTAGTTGAAATAGCATTGCGCATGCATTCCAGAACGTTTGTTTACGTCAGGTCCGTCGTCCACCACTCAGTTTGCGGGCACGTAATTGTTTGTTCGTTTGTTTTTTGTTCCATTCTTTCGACACATTAGAGCAATCTTAAACCCCTAAAAGGACTGTACTAGTAGCATTGCCTTGCTTTTCTCAGAATTCTCGCAAAAAGCGACAATTTGAAAATATGACATGAAAACTTTGAACTGGGGTTTCTCAAACACCATTTCCGCTGGGTAAAGGAACATTTCCTTTTCAACCGTTCGAGATTTCGAAGCCATATTTTTCTCAGTTGTTTATGAATGTCGTTTACACATTCTCAACCACAATAACTATGCTTTCACTCAAATGTATTTTTAAGGGTTTTTCTCCCGTCCAAAACGATAAAAAAATTTCGTGTGCTATGTAAGCATGGTTTTTAAAATCAAAGGTGATTGCCACCATTATTAGTCTTGTATACAAGAAACCCAAGCCATTAGGCACAAATAGAAAACGTTTAAGCACCATGCCTGTAAAAACATTTCATAAAATGTTCTTGAAGCCAAGAAAAAGCTACAAAGCTTTTTAATTTCATTTTAAATGCTTCACATGATTTTTTTTAGAATTTGACACATGGTTAGT
This sequence comes from Haemaphysalis longicornis, assembly GCA_013339765.2. NCBI lineage: Eukaryota > Metazoa > Arthropoda > Arachnida > Ixodida > Ixodidae > Haemaphysalis > Haemaphysalis longicornis. Next base: position 18,321 of record JABSTR010003153.1, on the reverse strand, counting down.
AGATATTCATTAAGCATACCCTCCAAAATTTCGAGTTGATTACTCAAAAAATCAGCGTAATTAGGCGCACACCTAGTTGGGCACCCACGTCTACTATCCATCCCACCCTAAAGGAGCCATGAAGACAAAATACAAGTTGGGTTTATTAGAAAGACTGCTTAGTCCCTATAACAATGATACCAATATCAGCGCAATCTTCGAACAAATAACGGAGATATTAAAGAAAACGTGTGAAGCAGTCGCGACCCCCTAGCCAATTTCCCGCAACTTTTCTATGACGTCACAGAACCTTGTTTGTGGGATTGGCGGCCGCCTAACTGACCTGTCGCGACGACACATGACTGGACGTCTGTAATGGCGCCTCTAGTTCCATTTGACCGCATCACTTGAATGCTAACGTGCAGTTAACGCACTGAAAATTGTGTTTTATTGTTGGCCCGTATGACGTCATTCTTGCTCATAACACGTCACTATGGCGCAAAATTTGAAAGTTTTTAAATACTGCTTACTTTTTTTTTCGTTAGAAAAACATCTTTTGTGACTGTAATGGAGCTAAGTGAGATACTGAATCCTAGTTCTTTCAAATTAAACGAAGTTGTATTTCCTCTTCATGGCTCCTTTAAGTAACGTTGATCTAAATACGGGCGAAAAGCGTATGTTCAGTTAGAGAACATCACACGATCTTATCTCCGTATCTATTTATTCCTTTATATCGCTTTGACTAACTTAGGTGACCTCTCCTCTTCAATACCAACTTCCAAGCCGTTTCTTGCGTTATCCCCTTCCACGCCTTTCCACGCTGTCGTCTGCTGTTATAATATAGGACGTCTATGCCCCACCACACAAAAAGAGCGAAGTGACTATCATTTCTGTGATGTGGTAAGGATTACAAGACCCTGGGACTGATAATGGCACAGCGTAGTGATGCCGCCGATTCACTAATTCGCCAGGTTTGAACTCGATCACAGCTTTCTATAATAAAACAGTCAATTTTATTTGTTCTTTTTCTCTTCAACAGGATCATGTCACCAACCAGCTTACAACCAGTAGTGTGGACGAATGCAATGTGTTTTCTATGTAATGGAGAGACAAGTATGTCCACTTGTGTTGCTGTTAAGCCAAACCAATAACTGTTTTCCTATTGCCGCATGTAAAAGCAATATTCGGGGTGTTAATCTTATACTTTGCAACTTCTGACTTGCCGTCAAAATTGACTATTTAGATAGCGGACATTTTTAGACATAGACTCTTGAATTTCACGGCTCCGAAAGGCCTTAAATTTTTCTGCCTTATTTAGAAATGATGGCAGCCGCCATTTGCAAGCTGTTATGTAACATTCCGTGAGCTGACGTTGCCAATAAAGTGTTCCCGTGAAGTGTTTATAGACAGTTTTAGTTTCACCTACGTAGAAGCTTCACGTCCACCCGCCGCGGTGGCTCAGTGGCTAAAGGGGTATTCACACGACGGAGCGTTTCAGCAGAGAAATCCGAGGGAGGTCGTGACGTCACCGCAGGCGGACCTCCGCTCGGCTAGCTCCTTCGCTCACACGGAGGATGCGACTTTCGGACGGACATCACTGTTCGCAGCCGCCTATCTCGAAAGCATAGCTACCGTAGCACCGCCGATTCCGCGACGGCGGCAATTTCTGTTAAGCGCATACGTACTGATCTTGTCAACCGACCAAAAATTGGTCGTCGACGCGATGCAGGTGCTGCCGCGCGGAAAGTACGGCGCGCGACGTAGTAGCAGCCGACCGGCCCACCTACAGGCCCGCATACTGACGTTAGGCTTAACACTGCGGCGAATATTCGATCGCCGCTCTGGCAAGCGGCTCAGGTGACGATTTTTAAAGCAACTTTCCATCACATCATTACCCCATTTCTCGTATACGCAGCTTTGTTTGCGCCTTGGGGAGCAATAACAAGCTGTCGCTCGAGCTACCGGCGCCGGCCTGCGCCACTTCGCAGCCGCGGCCGCCGCTCGCCAAGCGCCCGTGCTGGTGGTATACGCGGCTCCCTCAGTGCGCCTGTCATGTGCGCCACGCATTTTCGCGTCCAATGTATTAAGAAGCGATAAAAATAAAGTGCCTGCAACCGCTCTAGAACTTCAGTCGCGGCCAGCTGCCCGACGAGCAGACGAAACCCCGCCGCCTCCGCCGCGGAGCGTCGGAGGGTTTGTAGCTCGCGAGCAGAAGCTCCGATCTCCCATCGGAGGCGGTGCGCCGGAGAGAAACCGTGACGTAGGGGTCACGTGGTGCGCACTCCTAGGAGCGAAACGGCGGATTTCTCTCTCGTGTGAATACCCCTTAAGGCGTTGCGCTGCTGAGCACGAGGTCACGGGTTCGATTCCCGGCCGCGGCGGCCGCTTTTCTGATGGAGGCGAAAAGCAAAAACGGCCGCGTGTACGAGATTTCGGCGCACGTTAAAGATCCCCAGGTGGTCAAAATTAATCTGGAGCCCTCCACTACAGCGCGCCTCATCGCCTGCGTTGCGTCGGCGCGTTAAACTCTACAATCAGTAACCGCTGCTGGGAGCACAGGGGCTTGTATTTATTTACTAATAAAGTCGCAAAAAACGACTGTACTATGGGGACTATCCTGAGACAAATTGTAAACCATTGGAGTACTGAAGCGGGTACATAAGCGCGGGAATTTTTATTTCAGCATGTATCATAAACAACCGTCAGTCACCGTTTCACTAGAGATAGCAAGAGTCTCCGTTCCCAAGCCCTTCCAGCAACACTAGAAATGAATATATCGGGGAAAACAGCGCAGAGACGAGGACGAAAGAAAAGATACAGACAGTACAGGCGCTGACCTACAGCTGGGCGTACTTTATTGCGTCCTGCAACATATACAAAGACACGAGAGACGTCACAACACTACACTGAAGAAAAAGAAAACATGGAAGAATTGAACCACACAGGACGCTAAGGGCAATGTTCCGATACTGCAATCACTGAGAAGCGCAATCCATGTACGCGAGTTCTTTCTGAAGCAGTGCAACGCTGGGCTGACTAACAGAATTTTCGCCCCTCTTAGCTATCGTATATGTTTCAAAACCTGGTGCGTGCGGGAGCCCAAGTAGCCCTTAAGAACCTCTGTGCTCTCTAAAAGTGGAGGTGTGCACCCACAGAACTTGCAATGCAAAGAGAGAGAGAGAAATAAACATTTGTAACTCCGAGCTTATTGGTGGAGGATTGTGGAAGCAGTACGCAAGCTCGGGATGCCCTGGTCCTTGATCGCTGCTCGTGCCCTCTCTATCAGCATGCGCTGGGTCTTGAGGCCCCAGCTGGACAGCCGGTCTCCCCCTTGCTCATACGTGGGACGGGGATTGGGTGAGGGATGGGCATTGTTGGCTTTCAAAGACCAGTTTTCTCCTCCTCCTTCTCATCCTCTTGAATGCAGTTTTCCTATATAACGCGCACATCTGACTACTGTGGCGATATGGCTGTGAAAAATGAAACCGAAATATCACGCCAGGTCTGAACAAACATACTTTTACTGTATCTTTACCATAGGCGTGACTCATTTTGCTCAATAAACCTCCATACTGGTTAGAAGCCTGGTATAAAAAGACCACGCGCCCCTATGCACACAGTAGGTTATTTTGGGACTCAACCTACATTTTTTGCACGCCATAGTGCACGTCGGCGTACTTTCATGCCATGGCAACTTATTAAAGTGATGTGATACAATACTTTCGAGAATCGGAAAGGTTGCAAGCACTGTTTTACCTTACAAACGATTACCGGGAATCGTAATGCCTTCTGCCAAAACCGACAGCCTCGAAGGCCTGGAATTTGTTTTGGTCTTGCATTTTCGCTGTTGTCAGTTACTAGCAGCTGACTGTTACCTTTCTTCGAAAGATTGCTTAATAAAGAAGCTGACGCCCAGCCCCGACTCTCTCTTCACCCTCCGCACAGGACCGGCTTCGCAAGGAATGGAGCGACGCTGGCAATGTTTCTTCCGTAGCGGTATCCAAAACAATTCTTCAACTTACGCCTTCAGCTAGTGTATGCGATTTTAAGTCTATTATTATGATGAAAATTTACGCAACTGCGAAATCTGGTTCGGAGAACTATCAGAAGTGAACCTAGCGCAAAGAAGCAGCAGGGAGAGCGAGCCCGAGTGAAGCAGATGACAAATGCGAGAATCCCTAAGCTGACGTCACGGCGGCCCGTGGTCGCGCTCACCTCCAATACCAGAAGGGATCCCAGATGTGCTCCCGACACTTCAACATCGGTGGTCCTAAGTGCTTCGAACTTAGGCAGATTGCCTCACCGGAGTCAACCCGACCTTCACGTGTGCGGGAGGGAAACGCGCCCTCTCTGTATGAGAGTGTGGGCGAGGGTATGAGTTCCATGAATTTTTGTGATTGGTGTGTTCCGAATAACAGCGGGACGAATTGGACGGAACTACGGCACTGCCTGTTCACGCTGGTCAAGAATGTAAATACTTTTACATAAAGTTTTCTTTCTCCCTCAACTTGGTCCTCATGAGTGTTCCGGCACGACACCAACCACGGTTCATTTCGACCATGCTACCCCGGTTCACAACATTGACCATCCATCTGTGCAGGCCCTGGCAATCGCAGCGGCCTTCTGGCCCGCCCCTCCCCCTTCCCCTGATCCCTGAGCTTAAACAATGTTGCTCTCTCTGTCTCACTCTCCGCCCCCACCAAGCAAAATCTGTGACACGGTGCGACACAGGGCGCCCCCGGCTCAAGTTCAGAGGCGAGGTCGTTTGCAGTGGAGGCCAAGACGCACTGCAGTTCAGCCCGTGTTTCGGACGGAATATATGGCGTGTTTGACCTCTTATGTGTGGCGTTCTCTGCGTTCGTCATTATGAGCACAGAAAAGAAGCGGCAAGTTTCAACACTGATGAACTACTTCGACAAGCTTCCGAAGGCAATCTTTCTAGATTTGTGCAATTTTACATAAGTGCGAGAGCGTAATAGAACGCATATACAATGCATCAGCATTTCTTATGTCGAGTTTGCTCCGCGATCGCACACCGGCCCATCGTACGCAATTCGGCTCTGGCTGGCATTTCTTCAGTGCTTTAAGGAAGAAGGACCTGGCCTCTTCTTCGCAGAGCCGGCCTAAAGACCGCCCCACCTCCAAGAAGTGGACACCGGTCCCCGTCTTCCACCACCTCAACCCACTTTATATCTACCGCAGTGGTTTTAACCGGTTATATGCTGAAATAAAAAACGTACAGAAATATTTCGGCTATTCGTCGTTTTATTTCTGGCCCAGAGTAACGCAGTTTTATTTTTATTAGCGAAATTTGTTGAGAGATATTGTTAGTATGAAAATATTGTACTATTTGGTAGATTACTTTCCAAACTAAAGATTTAAAAGAGTAGAATAGTACTTAAAAACTCAAATAATTTACATACTGCTATTCTTACAGAAAATAATGACTGAAAATGGGTACTTTCTTCAAATAGTCAAGGCCTAGAGCGAGTGCCCCCCCCCCGAAAAAAATTCCTGGCTACGGGCCTGGCCTCCAGAGTGTTTGTCGTGCACGCTCGGCTAATGTAGACGCTCGGCTGACGCGGGTGTACTTCGGCAAATACATTTCTAGGTATATACAACAACAGAAATTGCATGAATGCATGCCGCAAAGGCTTCCAAGTGTCGGGACATTGGCGTTAAAAGCCTCCTAAAATGACAACGCCAGCCATAGTCAGGTAGGTGACTTTTTCACAGTTCCGCTTTACACATGTGTTGAACTCTGCGCGGTATTTTGTTTGGTGAACTGGAAACCTGACAATAAATGGAAAGATATCACAGTTGCTGTAGCACCATTCTGTTAAGACCTGGGTTCTAATCCTATCACATTGTATGTGTTTTATTTATTTTCTTTTACGGCAGCAGCGATACTCGCGACCGAACAGGAACAACAACCGCGCTTCTCCCAGAATGGAGCACTTAAGGTTGTCGTCTTAATAATAAAACATTCAAATTCTCCGCCACAGCGGCCTAATACAGGAAGAAGTGAAGCAATAGAGTCGGCAATAGGGTTGCCACCTAACCGGTTTTGGACCGGCCCGACCGGTTTTTTAGACCGCGGGCCGGTTGCCGGTCTGTACCTAAAACCGGCCGACATTGGCCGGTTTTATGGCCATTGTGCGTCAGCTATTTCTTTTTTGGCCTTTTGTAAGCGTCAATACAGCCACTACCACGATAAATGTGTCGACAAGCTCTGCAAAGACAAGCGATCCGAGAAAATATGTGGCCGAGCGCGATTCCTCAGATGGAAGCGGACCAAAGGGAGGAACAACACAACGAAATGCCGCCGTCGCGGTTACTTTTCACTGCAGCACATTCACAGCAATAACAAGAATCTTGATCACTTTGAAAACGTTATGTGGATTCTTCTGTAGGAAAACGCTACAATATATGACATTGTATGTCAAAAAAGAAAAGACGTGACGTCTGTTTTTAACACAAGTTCAACTTTCTCTATAGCACGCCCCCCCACCCCCTGAACGGCCGGTTTTTTCTGCAGGGAAAGGTGGCAACCCTAGTCGGAATAAAGACATAGTCATCATTTCGTTAGTGCGCGCTAGCCTTAAAAGTATACGACCAAACAAAACTAGAGACCCCAAGGCGATTCCTTAGTTATGTTTCATAGTGGTTCGTGGCTCAGGTCGCCGGCCTCCATTTGGGGTGGACCACAGGGTGTAGGAACAAACAGTCCCGGAACAAATGGTCCCGGAACTTATGGTCCCGGAACTCATGGTCCCGGAACAAATGGTCCCAACTCGAAAGTAGGAACAAATGGTCCCGGAACTTATGGCCCTGGAACAAATGGTCCCAGGCACCTGTTCAGGCAAAATGCTTCTATAAAGTTCCACGTGAGTTCTGTTTAAATTTGTTTTATTTTGCTGCAGTGCAGTTTCTAATTTCTTAGGATTCTTTATTTTTGTTTTCTTTTTTTTCTGATTTCGTTAAACCGGTTAGCTCAATTTGGACGATTAGAACGATTAAACGCGGTATTTCTGCCAACCACGCATTTTTGTGAAAGTGCAGAGCATTCATTACACGACTGGCCCGTTTTCGGATTTTTTTATGCGTATTTTATCCAGCCTTTTTATTTTAGTCATCGCATTTTTTATACGTTCGAGACAAACATTCTTATTCATCACTTCCCTCTCTCTTTCGGTATTTGATTTTTGTAATAGTTTCCCTTTTTCGGTTTTCCACGTTTTGATTGCGAGTCCGGCCGTGTTCCAGGAAGCCGCACGTGTCGCGAGACGCCGCTAGTAAGCGAGGGGGGTGACAGGCACAGTGTCGAGACATGCGGACGTCTGGTCTGATAGAAAGCATCAGATAAGGCGCTGGTCAAGCCAGGCTGTCGCGACGGTCAGCACTGCTAAGTACGTGCTTCTTATTTAATTAATGAAAGCCGCCGGTGGCTCATGTATTGGCGTCGCATTCGCTTCTAGTTGTACGCTAAGTTCCTTTCATGCAGCCGCAAAGACGCGAAGTTGGGGGTCGCGGAGTGCATGCTTTGTGCTCCTTCCTCTTTTGTGTGGCAAAAGACTGGGGTGCTGAGTCCTATAGTTCATCTCATAAGCTACATGCAGCACTGTGGAGGCTACATTGTTATCAATAGCGCGCCCACTGAGGGCGCCTAATCCGCCGTGAAGGGGGTCCTGAAAGGACACTCCCTTCTCCCCTCTCGGCAAGTGGCACCGCACGGCCCCGCGCCGTTTGTCGCTTCCTTCGCGGTGAGTTAGGCGGCCTGAGGGGGACAACAATGTAGCCTCCACAGTGCTGCATGTAGCTTGTGAGATGAACTATAGTTCCTCTGTTGGTATGCGGTCGTTCGGTGACGCGCTGACAGGAAGCGAAAGGGTGCCGTCTCTAGTTTTTGACGATTTGCGAAGCCGGCGTCGGCGCTGTTCGTTGAAGGTCATTCGCCTTAGGAATTCGCCTCTCGTTGAAAGAGCTCTTCTCGGTAGTCCGGCGGGCGGCGGCGTCCCTTAGTCTGGGAAGGGATAAGCCACGACTCCCTCACTGTGCCCGCGCGCGCGGCGACAAAGGCAGGGCGGGAAAGCGACGACACTGTAAGGTGTTAGCCGCGCGAAGACCGCTCTAAAAGTTCGGCTTTGGCTTTTGAGGAGATGCCGCCCGCCCGCAAAGTATTGCCTATTTTCGGAGAAAAACCCGTTTCTAAACTGCAAGCTGTAAAATTATCGAGGTGCAAAATCTTGATTAGTGTTGCTTCGCTTGATTCGAACTGCAGATATCGAAGCATTTCAGGTGGTGAGCACAGTAACTCAGCTTAGCCAAACCAATAAACCCTCATCGAGTAAAGTTCCCTTTTGAAATAGCAACAAAACGCCGAGCGCAATGCACCATTACAGCTCTATGTTGACTGGCGGTCAACAGTACCGTCCCACTCACATTTTTGATACTTTACATAACCTAAATAATACCGTCACTGTAAATAGGCTCAACGCACTGGATGAAGTCAGACTCACTTCTCAAGCATTAACAAAATTTTGTATTCTTGCGAGTATTCCACGTCAGCCATGTTAATTTAAACAGTTGTGTTGCTCCACTTCATAAGAAAACTGCATTCACGAAGAAAATTACGGTAGCCCATTATTGTATTCACTTTAAACAGTGGCCTAGGGCGGCCCAGTACACACAGATTTTTGATTGAAAGGTTCACCACTGGTTCGCCTGGCACTCGGAATAACAAAAAAGTACGAACAAAGCAAGCACGGGAGATCGTACACGTGCGACAAAAAAAGTTTGTATACAGCATTGAGCTCAAGCAAATTCAGCATTAGCAAATATACTGTGTACGAACAGATGCAAAATACAGTGTGCACAGATACAAGCATAAATATAAATACATTGACCTCCCTCCTTCCCTCATGCAAGCGCTAAGGCGTAGTAGTGGTGGGACCATTTCTTTTGACTTCGAAGTTGGGACCATTTGTTCCGGGACCATTAGTTCCGGGACCATAAGTTCCGGGGCTATTTGTTCCGGGACCATTTATTCCGCGACCGTGGACCACGATACAACCCGAACGCGTTTTACCTGTCTCAAAATCCTACTCTTAAAATAATTTGGCTATATCCCCTCGTGTTCAAAATCCCTCCTCTCATATGCACATGTTAGCAATTTCCACCTCTTGTGTCCCCTCGACCTCCTTCTCTCCTCAGAGAAAATGAGGGTTGGGTGGGCTTTTGTTGCTGCCAAGACGAACAAAGGGGCAGTGGCTGCGGTGGGGCGCACAACGTACAATGCGTGCGCGGGGACGTGCAATGAGTGCTCCCCTGCAATAACTGGTGAGGGGGGGAGAACTCAGGACTTAGCAATCAGCCGGTATTGAGGCCGCGTCGTCAACGTGCAAGTTCCATGCTGTTATAGATTGATTGTAGGGTTTAACGCGCCGACGCAACGCAGGTGATGAGGCGCGCCATAGTGGAGTGCTCCGGATTAATTTTGACCACCTGGAGATATTTAACGTGCGCCGATACCACGTACACACGGTCGTTTTGGTTTTCGCATCCATCAAAAAAGCGGCCGCCGCGTCCTCCATGCTATTATTCTAGTTCACTCTACTATTATAGAAAATCGAACTATCCCTTCTCTTTACCCAGCCTAACACTGACGTCCCGGCCGGACCGAAGCATTTAAATTTTGCCACAAAGGACAGACACTTTATTTCTCTGCTGCAGTTCTTTTTTATTTACTTGCAGCAGGGAGGCACGACCACCTTTGCCCCCAGGCGGACCGATCTCACACAATGCCAGGCGGGGCTCCCCTGCTCCTTCCCACTAAAAGGGTCGCTCCCCTCTCCAGCTCGAGGATAGGGCTTTCGCGGCAGTGGGAGGCGCAACACGTGCGAAGAAAGACAGGAATTATGGGCAGTGGGATTTTAAGACAAGGGGAAATGGGGCGGGAAAACTGCGACGGGGGAAATGCGACATGGGGAAACGTGCTACACCACAAACAATATTCCGGGACGCCATCCTGAAGTCACCCGAAAGTGGCTGGGAAGTCACCCCTGCTTGATATTGTTGCGGATTCTATTTTCAATATTTTGATGATTCCCCGACAACATTTCAATGAAAATTTTGGGATGGTTATCTTTACAAATCAGTCTTTACAATGAAAGAAACTGATATTCCATCTTCACAGATTATTTAATTAAGCCACACAAGCGTGTATGTCCTCTAACTATAAGGGTTCAAAAGTGAACAAGTTTGATAAATAAGAAAACGTTTTTGCCTACCTGCAATTCGCCCGATGGCCATACCAGTGGAATTCTTGTAGTGGCGACCCACAAAACCCATTACTTGACCACCCATACTAAATCCGACCAGAGTGACGTTTCTAGGGTGAATGGTACAATTCGTTTCCTTTATAACCTTCTGAAGAAACAAGGATGTCAACACGCCGGCCATCGGTGTATTCACGGCTGCGTCGGCCCAGTTTCCATCCGCTCCTTTCTCCCAGTCTACAACCAAAACGGTGCAGTTGAGCTGTAAGGCGTAAAAAATGGTTAGCTTTCAATATATTCGCAATTTTTCGCTAATCCTTTTATCGCCGTATGATATGATGTGCACATTACATTGATATCAGACGAAAGTCTGTGTTTCAGCTTCGCGGAACTGCCATGCGGGCTTTTCGCATATGTTCGCATTCTATACACATGAAAGCAACGTCTCTCCAGTGCCCGTGCACCTTCAAGTACCCCTAGATTTGCTTCGTAAATTTTTCTTCAGGTACCCCAACCCTACCGAGTACGAGAACATGCTTTTTTTGTCAGACACGACTGCATAGTTTATGAAAAATATAAAAAGAGACAATCTTGCATATTCTGAAACACTCTGAATCTTGCATATTCTAAAACCAACTCGCCCAACTCTCAACCCTCTTACTCTCCCATTGAGATGAAATAAAATGCAATATATCGACTGCTGCCGCAGATATCACAGTTACGGGACAAATTTTCCAATTCTCAGTTCATTTATCGCAAAGAGCCCCACTAGGAGATAAGTCATTAAAATAATTTTAAATGGGTGACTTCGTGAGCAACGATCCTGGTCTCTGTTCAAGGTATCTGTAAGATCCCCTCACGGGGTCAGTGGATAGGCGCCAAGGCCGCGCGTGTGAAAGGAAAGATCCCCGCCACTTGGTCAGCCGCACAGCCCTGCCGACACTACGCCGTGGTCGACGCTAATTCGACGCGGCGCGTTCTGGAGCCGGCTTGTCTCGACAGAGGAATGCCGAGGGGATATACCCCCTTTGGGAATGCAGACGGTCCCGCTAAGTTCCCAGAATTGTTGACATATCGGACAACAGAGGGGAGGTGATCGTCGTCTGACCGCACGCGCGGCGGCTTATCCGCAGGACACCATTATTATGTGCCCACGTCGGCACGGCGTATAGACGCCGCCTTTCACCTCCACCCCTCCTCGCCGCGTGCCCTCTCGCCCGCAGGCCGGCCTTTGACCCGAAGGTGGTGGCGCCATATTGAATATTCCGCAGATGGCTGAGGGACAGCTGTCTACGTGAATTTGGGTCCTCTCTAACGCGTGTACGAAAGCTAGAGGGGCGTGCCCGAGAGAGAGTAATACCGAAGTGTTATAAGGCGGAACTTGGCCGCAAAACAGCGTTCTGAATGAGCTCTCAGCTAGGCAGTTCCCGGCGAGACAAGAAGTCTCGACCGCTAAAGCTAGGTTGGGATTTGAGACCCCCTAAGCGAGGTATAGATTGGAGGATTGCATCGGAAGTTTAGGGTACAGCTGTGTACCGGGCAACATAGGTGGATCATGCGGCGGGGACAGAGTCCCGGCCGCCGTTTCTCGAGCGGTTTGTGTACGCTCCGAAAATATGAGAGCTAGACGGAGTTGAGAAGCTCGAGTGACTTGTACGCACTTAGAGGTAGCGTCTAACTAAAGTTTGAAGTTTTTCCTTTTATTACTCATGCACCCAGTTATCCTACTCTAAATAGCTGCATATAAACTCCTCGTTTCCCTTCATCAAACCCAAACGCCTCGAGTTCGTCAATTCGACCACCATCTCCAAGAACATCAACACCATCGCCCTGCAAGCCTCCTGCCAAATCAACCGGAGCCCGGGCGATTGGGTTCCTGATCGACACCGGACTTCAGGGGAACGAACATCAGCAATCCTTACTGTATCCAAGCTTACAAACTTAAGTATTCAGTTTCGGTAATTCCCTTAAACTGAAACTTGTAGTGGGTAACATGCCAGAGCTTCGCCTTTTACGAGAACTTTTACCCTGATACACTATGCCAAAAACCTTATATATATAAATATATATATGTGTGTGTGGAAAATGTCCAGAGAGGCAAGGGAGGAGGCCGTCGTCAAAGAAAAGCACGTATATTTACATTATGTACAGGGAACCGTTCATTTATGCAGCCATCTCGTCGCCTCGCCTGGTCGTCTTCGTCTTCATCGCCTATGGGTCTGTTGCGCGCTCTGCTTGCGTCCTCCTCATCGTCGTCGAAAGTTCCAACATCTTCCCGGCCCACAAGGGTTCGTACGAGCGGTGGTCTTAGTCAGTTTGCCATTCAGCTCCAGCCGGTGTCTGACTTTCTTTTTTTCCTTATCTTTGGTCTTCTCTTTCTCCGGGACTTCGCCTTTCTTCTGACTTTTGATCTGTGTTTCTTCGTGATAACTGCGTCAGGTGATGAGTCAAAAGCATAACATTTCTTATTCCGAGTGCGCACTGACTTCAGGTGTAGTTTCATTGACTTATTGCCTTTGTACCCAATGCACCAGTTGAAACTGTGAACGTTTACATCTTTTCCAGAGTGAACCTCCGCAGTACCACATTCTCCTGGCTTCTTCGATTTGCGAACACATCTAGTGTTCTTGTTGGTCGTAGATGTCGTCATGCTGACGGCAGCTTTGTTATCTGGCCTGTTTTCTGGAGACGAGAACGTGCGGTCCTTTTCAGTGTCCCTCAAGCCGATGGGAATGTATGTGGTCGTCAAGTAGCCCGTGCCTTTAGGAGCAGCGCGTCGCGGCAGTTTGAGTTTTGAGGCCGACACATTGGGCGGTTCTAGCAAGTGCACGCTTGTTTTCTTGGCCGTAGGTATTGGCCCGTACGCGCTCCCGTCAAAACCACACATGTACGACACATCGGCACTTTTGTCTCGTAGTGAAGACTCTATACAGTCCGGTGTATTTTTGCGAGCTTTTCCGCGGGTTTCTTCATCATATATAGATTCGCCTGAATCAAGATTTTCATCTTCGCTCTTTTGAATATCCTTCTGTGCACAGTCTGCACGTGCATACCTTGGGTTTACAGGGAAGGTCTCAAGCAATTTTGAGGCGTAGGATTCTCCGGTGACACCTTCAGGGTATCCTCAGGGTTTCCTCACCATGAAACCAAAAAAGCTCCAAATAATGCAAACATATTCATGGGAACCCTTCAGACACAGTTCCTGGAGAACTTCCCTTTAAAACCACTGTTTTACAAGCCGTACATCGACGACTTTTTCTTGGTTTGGTCTCATGGTGAGGAAACCCTGAATCAATTCATACCCGATTTTAACAGTGCTCAGAGTGATATCTCATCCTCACGTGAGTATTCAACTTCTACAATAAATTTTCTTGACGTGCAGATAACAGCTAACGGACACATACCGGCTACTTCGGTGTACAGAAAACCCACCGACCGACACCAATACCTGAACTTTCACAGTAGCCATGTGAGATACTGCAAAACGGCCATTCTATACAGCCAGGCCCTACGCTTCCACCGAATTTGCTCTAACTAAAATGACTTCGCTTCTAATTGTGATCAGCTCCGCATTGACCTCGCACGATAATAATAACCACTACCGCTCATTGAAGATTCAATCAGGAAGGCATCAGAACAGGAGCGTTCTAGACTTTTTAGTGGCAATAAAACCTCCACTTCGAGGTCACAAACCAGTCTGATTGTGACATATTCGGCATCTGGACCAAACGTCAACAAACTTTTAAGGAGACACCACAACATCTTGGTCCAGCGTGAAACAATGAAGCATGTCATCCCAGACCCACCGCGCGTGGTGTATCGCCGAGCAAGAAACATCAGAGACATTATAACATCATCTCGATCAAAAGAAACTGGTTTCACAGGTTCCACACCATGTGGAAAACCCCGGTGCAAATTGTGTCAAATGATGGCACCAACAACAAGCGCTCAAAACAGGGAATCTGACTTTTCCATGCAGATCAGGAGCAGCTTTAATTGTGACACTGCAAATATAGTTTACTCCTAGAATGTGGTGCGTGTGCTGCGCAATGTATCGGGCAGACTGCAAATTCTTTTAGAACTCGCATCAATAATCACAGATCCGATGCAAAAATGAAACCTTATCTGCCTCTTTCAAAACATATGAACTCTTTGAAACATCCGTTCGAGCAATTTAAGGCCACAGTGCTCCAATCAGGATTTAAAACCCCTTTCGACAGGGTGTCTGCGAATCTTATTTGATCCACAAATACAACACTCTCACAAGGGGTATCAATGAGTCTCCGGGAAGGCTGTCGTGCCTTCAAACCTAGACCTTGTAGCGGCACGTATCGCATGTTACCACTTCTCAAGCGCTGGATGGTTCATCGTTGTCAGCAGTGCCGGATCAGGAAACTTTGGGGCCCGGGGCTACTGCGTCCTTGGGGTCCTAATGATGATGATGATGGCGATTATGATAATGATTCCGTTTCAATATGCGAAAATATCCGAAGCCCATGTTATGCTCTCTGATCAGTGATAAATTATACATAATTTTTCGCTTTCCGGAAACTTATTTCTTGGGATGTCTAGTATTATATAACGGATTTTATCAGGCGTAAAAGTTAGTATGGTTTGATTGACGGTTCATGACAGATTCACAATTAATCGAAGCGCCGTGTCGGCCTGCACACGCCATGGTACAGAAGAGTATTTTCTTACACGAAGCATATTTTATTAAGCCTGTAAGGTTTTAGTATTATTGTAAAGTTCTCCACCTGCATATATGGGAGGGCTCAAAGCACACGGCGGTTAGACCACGCACCGGCTTTGAAGAGGAGGGGAGGGGGGGGGGGGGGGGCTTAGACATGGCGCGTAACGAAACCTTCCTATCGCAGCACGATTAGCACAAAGACGATAAGCAGAAGAAAACTCGCTTTTTGGGCTAGGGAGCGGTCCGCTCCGTGCGTGGGTTTGCGCATGGCCATCGAACATTCAGCGGCGATGAACTCCTTTTGCGTAGCTGTGATGGTAAGCTTGCTAGTCGGCAAGCCGTTGCACATTAACGGGTCCAATTTGGGTTGGACAGCGACAGGTGAGCACGAGAGATGACATCACACAACTGTTTAACAGGTATAGAATGTCTCTGCTCACCCCCGCGCTGCTCCTTCCGTCGGTGCCGCGCAACAGTCCCAGTAGTCAGTAGTTCGTTGTCGATCGGTCAGGTCGTTGTTCGGTCGTAACTGGCAGTGGAAACACGCTGAAGCTTCTCGTCTAGATTGGGGATCTACGACGAAGGCGAGTATGGGTGGACCTCTTGTTTTCGAGTCCTCAACACGTCTGCCATGTCCACTGTTTTTCCCGCGCTCCCTCTGGGGTTCCTCTCCTCTTGCCGCCGCGCCCAAGCTGCGGGCCGCCCTTTGGTCCGCGCCGTCCACCGGCTCATTCCAAAGCGAAAAGCGCCCACGGGGACAAACAGCTTACCGTCCCCGAATCGCGGCGGGGGTCCGTTATCAAAACGGTATCGAAGGGGCCGCACGCAGGATGCGGTTTTAAGTGGACACAGCTTTCGTCATCCCGAAAGGAAACAGACGTTGTTGCTTTGTTTGGCGTCCACGCCTGAGCTCTTCACACCGCCTAGGCCTGCTGATTCCCCAGCTCGAAGGGGAGCGCTAGGGTCGGGCTGGCCCGGCGGCCTCTGCGTTCAGACGGAGTGGCGCCCCGAGAATTACTTTTCGAATGGAGTCGCGCGGACAAGTAGCTTCCGCAGCGCTTTGCTCAGACAGCCTGCAGAGGCTACAGCACAGAGGCGCGGGCTAAAGTTGAAAGACCCCGCTAGTGGCCTACACAACATTTCAACATTTAAATAACCATATATACGCTGACATTCAGCCCGAAATATCGAGTTGATATCAATCACGCTTATGCGATTCAACTAATCCACTAGCTTTATTAGAACGGGTCGTCATATCGCAATGAACTTCCTTGTCAAGCGCTATACATTGAAATTTCTGGCAGAAACTGTGTATGAGCCCGCAGGGCAGTGCTTAATTTGTCAATAATTACATATAACGTCCCTCAGGCTTAAACAATTTACTATGTTTTTCAGACATTATTTCATTATTTGCATGCCTGACCCGAAACGTGCGCGTGCCAAAACTTCCACGTACTTAGATTTCCATGTACCCAAAAGAATACCGAAACGACGTGTGCCGAAAAAGACCGGAGCCGAGCTCGGGGCCTTTTTTATGTGGTTCTGAGGGCCGGTCAAGCTGTGTGCCCAAGACTTTTGGTCCAAGTCGTCTTCTCATAAACCTCGGGAAAACAAGGAAGAGGAGTAGGAATAACTACATTGAATCAGCATGGACTCGAAGGTTCTCAACCATAACGGGAGGGGCCCCCCACTCCACCTCCACCTCCCATCCCCTCACCCCTGTCACGAGTTGGCTTCGGTGTGAAGGTGAGGTTGAAGCTCCTACTTCAGCTTTCAATGCGGGCAGCGAGCACACTCAAGATATTTTTTTTTCATATGATCGAGCGGGGCCCCTGACAGCTGGGGGCCCGGGGCTGCAGCCCCCGAAGCCACCCTCTTAATACGGCCCTGGTTGTCAGCAGGTTACTTTTCCGTATGCTTTAATGCTTCTTAGGCACGAAATTTTGCTGTATCGCATCATTACACTTTCAGAGCACTATTCGGTCTAGTGTTGTGAATAAGTTATTTTTTACGTATGCTTCATTGCTCTTATGTCCGAAATGTGACTTTTTAAGCTATTTTTGTTCACTGAAATGGTTCCCCATGTCCTACGATTTGTACGCGCGTATTCTTTGTTTGTTCTTTTGTTTGTCAGTATGTTTACAGAATGCTGTGTGCGAATTCGTGCTGCCATTCATGGCTAGCTACGAAGTGTCATTTGTTTCCTTGATCACTGGAGATTTGTTCTCGTACGTGCGTCACATTTTTGTTTTCTTTTTTCATAATGTGCAAGCCCTTGTTACTCGCAAAAAATATGAAATGTAAGCTACAAATTCGTTGTATCTATCCATTTCATCTCAAGAGCCCGGGGCTCGTTTAACTGCTGTTTTCTGTGTGCTGTTTCTTTGTTTATTTCCCGCCTTGTGTGTCATTTCTCAAGACACTCGCACTACCTGTGTTTCTCTTCGGTGGCTCCCGCACCCCTCTTTCGGCGTCGGCGCCCATCGAGGGGTCGTCATTGTCCGCCTTGTGCCCGGAACACGGGCTCTGTATAAGCTATTTGTGGATATTATCTGGTCTCCTCCGGAAGCGGCGGCATTTTCCTTTGAGGACGCGGCCCCCTCGCTAATCCGCACGCCTGGGTTCTTCAACTTTAACGTCGCCTTCTGCCGAGACATAGCTGGCGTTTTGCGTTCCCCGGTGTCTGGAGGACTGATTGTCGATTCTACGCTTCCGCCTTTTGCGGCATTTGGTTTTCGCTCCTTTGGAGTGAGATGCCCAATACCCCTTCCTTATTTGTTTACTTTTCTTAATACTACTGCGCGTGGGTGGGCGGTGGCTGAAGGAAACACACTTCCTAAGTGCCTCGCTTTTGCTTTTTGCCACGCTGTATACTGAGATGGATTGCCTTCGCGCCCAGTCGTGCAGTACGTTTCTTTCCATTTGCTTCTTGGTGTACTTCCTTTTTGTACCTTTTTGAAATCATGTGTCCACGGGCTCGCAGAGCTCCCTACGAGCCTTTATATACCCTGTATTCGACCCTTGTACTTGACTAGAAAAAGGCTGGACCCCAGCCGAAACGTCGTATTAAGTATTGTTGTGTTTTTAGATGCAGAGCATCTGATTCACTCGCCTTGTCCCTCCGGCGTCGTCGTCGTCGTCGTTGTCGTCGGCGTTGTCCACCCTCCCCCAAGTTTTTTCTCCTCGCCGCGCCAGCTGCGCTTCTCGCCACTCAACCCCTCTACTCTCCGATAGCGAACATCTCTCGCGAGGGGCATTGGATTGGTTTCGATTGGATTGGCTTGGATTGGATTGACTTGGCTTGGCTTGGATTGGATTTGGATTGGATTGGATTGGATTGAAGTGGATTGTGTTGCGTCATAGCCGCGGAAG
>JABSTR010003152.1:0-24117 GCA_013339765.2 Haemaphysalis longicornis | reverse complement strand
TAGCAGCAAGTGTAACTTCGCGGAAAAGCTGCTTCAAGAGAGCAATGAATTCTGTACCATAGGCACCGTACAATTCCTGGCATCCGCCCACTGTTTACAAGAAATGAATGAGTTTATAAACAGCAGGTGGTTTTCAAACTACCTTGCAAAAAACAACAAAAACATGGTTAAAATGGCGCCTAAAGGAAAGGGTTTGCTTATTTACCGAGTCATTGTGTGTAAAAGCAAGAAAACTGATCGTTCGTGCTTTCAAACATAGGCAGTAGTACGTAGCCAGGGAAGCTGTCGCGAAACTACGGGAGTCCCTCGGCAAAATCAGCAAAGGCGGTCGTTCAGCTCTAAGTCTTCGCGTTCGTCGCGACTCGTTAGCGATTACAGTACAGAGGCACTTTTCTCCCTTGCCCTCTTGGCATGCATTTTCAGAGTTTGCGCTATGCTTCGAAATTCTGCTCCGAACAAAGTTGCACAGTGGGAGGCAGGGAGCAGGTGATCATTCAAGCGTGGCGCTCAATGGGGTGCTTTCCGCTACAATGTTTGTAAAAGCGATTCTGAGTCCGTCACAGGTGTGGTAAATTCTCCACTAAATAACACGCCCTCAAATTTTTTTTCGTGAACCACATCCTTCGGTTTAGGCTTGTTTCAGGTATTTATTTATTTATTTAACAATACTGCAGGCCAATGTGCTGCCCAAGAAGGAGTGGGTACATCATCATCACCATCATCCAGCCTATCTACGCCCACTGCAGGGCAAAGGCCTCTCCCATTATTCTCCAATTACCCCGGTCCTGTGCCAGCTGTGAGCAATTTGTCCCTGCAAACTTCTTGGTCTCATCCTCCCATCTAACTTTCTGCCGCCCCCTGCTACGCTTGCCTTCTCTAGGGATCCACTCTGTTACCCTTAATGACCAACGGTTATCTTGCCTGCGCATTACATGCCGCCCACGTTCATTTCTTCTTAATTTCTACCAGTATGTCCTTAACACGCGTTTGTTCCCTGACCCACTCCGCTCTCTTCCTGTCCCTTAATGTTACACCTATCATTTCTGCTCCATTGCCCGCTGAGTCGATCTCAATTTAAGTTCAACCCTCTTAGTGAGCCTCAAAGTTTCTACCCGTAGGTGAGCACCGGTAAGACACAGGTGTTATACATTTTCTTCTTCAGGGACAATGGTAGGCTGCTTCATTGTGAGAATGTCTGCCGTACGCACTCCTCCTCATTGTGGTCCTTGTAATTATCTCTGCCTCATGGTTGGATCCGGGTCACAACTTGGCCTAAGTAGATATATTCTTACCACTTCCACTACTTCGCCCCCCATCCCAAACTGTTGTGCTGTCCCGAGGTTATTGATCATTACTTTAGTTTTCTGCATATTAATTTTCAGGCCCACGTTCTACTCCGTTCATCTAGTGCGGAAAGCATGCTTTGCAATTCGTCCCCCGTAGTTACTTAGCAAGGCAGCGTCATCAGCAAATCTGAGTTACTGAGGTATTCTCCATTAACCCTTACTCCCACCTGTTCCCATCCAACGTTCTGAATACTTTGCTTGTAAGCATGCTGTGAATAACATTGAGAGATTGTGTCTGCTTGTCTGACGCCCTCCCTTATAGGTATTTTACTGCTCTCCTTATGGAGGATGATGGTAGCTGTGGACCCATTGTAGATATTCTCGAGTATTTTTACATAATGTTCATCTACTCCCTCGTTCCGTAATGCCTGAATAACTGCTAGGTTTTCGACCGAGTCGAATGCGTTCTCATAATCTATGAAGGCTATATATAGGGGTTCAGAATACTCAGCGCACTTCTCTATCACCTGATTGATCGTGTGAATATGGTCCATTGTTGAATAACCTTTACGGAACCCTGCTTGTTCTTTAAGTTGACTGAAATCTAAGGTTGCAGAAATTCTGTTGGCGATTACCTTCGTAAATACCTTGTAAACGACTAACAGTAAGCTGATAGGCCTGTAATTTTTCATGTCCTTCATGTCATCTTTCTTATTAATTAGGATGATGTTCGCGTTCTTCCATGATTCCGGTACGCTTGCGGTAAATAGGCACTGCGTATACAGGTTTGCCAGTTTTTCCAGTAGAATTTCTCCTCCATCCTTCAAGAGGTCTGCTATTATCTGATCCTCACCACTTGCTTTGCCCCCTTTCATTTCTTTCAAAGCCTTCCTTACTTCTTCTGTCGTTACTGGTGGGATGTCTATCTCCTCTGAACTACTTTCTCGTTCGGCATTATTCTGGATGTCCTGGCTACTGTACAGATCCCTATACAGATCCCTACAGATCCCACTGTGACTATGTTATACGTATTTGTCATGACATTGCCAAGACGCCTCTTTACTGCTTTCAGGCTACCTGCGTTCTTTACAGCGTATTCGATCCTCTCCATTTTAAACTTCCGTATGTCAGCTGTCTTACACTTATTGATTAACTTAGAAAGCTACGTTACTTCTATTCTGTCAGCTGGGGTGGACATTGTCACGGTTTGCCGTTTCCTAATTAGATATTTCATCTTCTGGGAAAGTTTACCAGTATCCTGTCTAGCCATCGTGCCCCCGACTTCTACTGCACACTCCGTGATAATGCTTGTCGCTGGCTTCCTGTGTCGTAAGCTCGGCTTCCTCGTAAGAGCTGAGTATCGGTTCTGCAGCGCGATCCTGAATTCTACTTTATGCCTTACTGTTAGCTCATTAAACGGCTTCTTTCTTACTAGCTTGTTACGGTCCCTCCTCAAATCTAGCTTAATTCGAGATCTTACTATACGATGGTAACTACACCTTACCCTTCCTAGCACTTCCACACCCTCCACAACGCCAGGGTTATCGCGCAATACGAAGTCTATTTCATTTTTATGGTCCCCATTCAGGCTCCTCCACGTCCACTTCCGGCTCTCCCGTTTACTGAAGAAGGTATTCATTATGCGTAGGTTATTCCGTTCTGCAAACTCAACTAGTAGGCCCCCCCTGCTATTTCTACACCCCAGATCATAGTTCCCAACTGCCTTGTCTCCAGCCTGATGCTTGCCAACTTTAGCATTGAAATCTCCCGTAACTACGGTATACTGTGTTTTTACTTTAGCCATTGCCGATTCCACATCTTCATAGAAGCGTTCCACTACCTGGTCGCCATGGCTGGATGTGGGGGCATAGCCCTGTTCCACCTTGAGCTTGTACTTCTTATTGATCCTAATTACAAGACCTGCTGCCCTTTCGTTAATGCTATATATTCTTCTATGTTACCAGCTATGCTTTTATTGACTAGAAATCCGACGCCCCGTTCTCTTCTGTCCACTAGACCACGGTAACATAGAACGTGTCCATTTTTCAGCACCGTAAAGGCTTCACCTGTTCTCCTAACCTCAGTAAGCCTTATGACATCCCATTTGATGCCCTTTAATTCCTCGAACAACTCCTCTAGACTCGCTTCACTAGATAAGGTTCTCGTGTTAAACGTTTCCAGGTTCATATTCCAATGGCGGCCTGCCCGGGTCCAGGGATTCTTAGCACCCCCTGCTGCGTCACAGCTCTGACCGCCACCGTGGTCAGTTGCTTCGCAGCCACTGGAGACTGAGGGCCGTGGGTTAATTGGCGTATTCATGAGAGGTTGTGGCCGTTACTACACCAGGGTGGCCAATCCTGCTCTGGCGAAGGAGTGCGTTACCGGCAATGGTCGCCGGGGTCAGGCCGCACCCCAAGCCCCAACTGCAATTCCAGAATTGCAAGGTTTTTTTTTTTTTTTGGGGGGGGGGGGGATTGTCCGGCAGCGGGATTCGAACCACGGTCTTTCTACATGCGAGGCGGAAAATCAAAAGTTGCCCGGGGCACCTATCGTAACAAAACACGCAGCTTATTTTCTTCCCGGGGCGGAGACTGAGCTGGGTCCCGGGAGTCTATGCGAACGCGAATGCGTTATTTATTAATTTATTTATCTATTTATTTATTTATTTATTTATTTATTTATTTATTTATTTATTTATTTATTTATTTATTTATTTATTTATTTTCCAATGGTGTTTAATTCGATCAGTTGTCCAAGCGAGAGGCGAGGAAGAGCAGTCTCTTCAAAAAACGGCGAAGCCAGAGATAACCTTGCAAGACGCACAGACAGGCACTGATGATGACTGTTGCAGGTCCGCAGCACACACCCGCGCGTAGATTGGCCATGGTTCCGCACATACCGTTCCCTGCTCCAATTGTTCATTACAATCACCCCCACCGAAGAAGGAGCCATCCTGGTGACTTACGGCGAGTCCAGGACGAGAGGGTCGTAGTATCGCTTTAAGCGGCTGACATGAACAGTTTCGCGACCACGACGGCGGAGATCGGCTGACGGAGTTAACGGTTCAACCACGTAGTTTACAGGGGATGGAGAACTGATGACACGGTAAGGGCCGTGGTATTTGCAAAGCAGCTTCGTAGAAAGACCTGGCGTTGTAGAAGGTATCCATAGCCAAACTAGATCACCAGCATGAAAAGTGGGCGAGGAGTGGCTCTGGTCATGATGCTGCTTCTGACGACCCTGGTCATTTGCCGTGAACGAACGGGCAAGCTGTCGGCATTCCTCGGCATGATGCCTCACTTCGGAAAGATGGCGGTGTTCGGAAGCGTCAGGGCTGTATGGTAGGATAGTGTCCATGGTACAAGAAGGTTTCGCGGCCGTAAAGTAAAAAGAAAGGTGAAAAACGCGTTGTGCTCTGTACCGCCGTGTTGTATGCATACGTCACAAAGGGGAGTACCACGTCCCAGTTCGAATGGTCTGAAGCGATGTACATCGCAAGCATGTCCCCCAACGTACGGTTGAACCTTTCGGCGAGCCCGTTCGTTTGCGGATGATATGCGGTCGTGGTGCGATGCACAATGTTGCATTCGGTCAGAAGCGCTTTAACAGCCTCAGAGAGGAATACCCGCCCCCGGTCACTGAGCAGTTCCCGGGGTGCACCGTGGCGTAGAACAAGGGAACGGAGAATAAATCCCCCGACGTCGCGCGCAGCGGCAGCGGGCAACGCGGCTGTTTCAGCGTAGCGCGTGAGGTGATCTACAGCCACGATGATCCAGCGATTGCCAGAAGGGGTGTGTGGTAAAGGGCCGTAGAGGTCGATACCGACTCGCTCGAATGGACGAACGGGGCACGGCAAGGGCTGCAGCGTGCCAGCTGGCTTCGGAGCAGGTGTCTTGCGTTGTTGACACTCGGGGCATGCGCGAACGTACTTGCGCACGAAGGCGTACATTCCCCTCCAGTAATACCTGTGGCGCAGCCTAGTATAAGTCTTCAGGACTCCTGCATGGGCGCTCTGCGGATCCGCATGGTGGGCGAAACACACCTCTTTTCGTAAGCTCCGTGGCACCACTAGCAACCACTTCCGACCGTCTGACATGTAGTTCCGGCGGTAGAGGAGGTTGTCTCGAATAGAGAAGTGGGCAGCTTGGCGACGGATGGACCTAGACGGAATTCGTTTTGAAGCTGCCGACAAGAAGTCAACGATTGCAGCAATCCATGGATCCTTCCTTTGTTGGGAGGCCATGTCTGTGAGGGTCAGCGATGACAATAGGGGAGCCGTTGTGTCAATGCATGTAGCATCAACAGGCACAGGGGAGCGCGAGAGTGCGTCGGCATCAGAATGCTTGCGTCCAGACCGATAGATAACACGAATGTCATATTCTTGTAAGCGGAGGGCCCAACGGGCCAGTCGTCCCGTGGGATCCTTTAGGGACGACAACCAACACAGGGCGTGATGGTCGGTGACAACGTCAAAGGGCCGGCCGTAAAGGTAGGGGCGAAACTTTGTAAGGGCCCAAATTATCGCCAGGCATTCTTTTTCAGTAACGCTATAGTTGCGCTCAGCCTTGGTGAGAGTTCTGCTCGCATACGCAACGGCATTTTCGTCGCAGTCGGGCTTGCGCTGAACGAGCACGGCACCGATACCAACACCACTGGCGTCCGTGTGCACTGCAGTAGGAGCGCTGGGATCGTAGTGGCGGAGAATAGGGGGTGAGGTTAGTAGACGTCGCAGGGATGTGAAGGCGTCGTCACACTCAGAAGACCACGCGGATAGACTGTTGTCGCCGTTGAGCAGCCGCGTGAGTGGGGCGACGATGGAAGCAAAATTGCGAACGAAGCGCCGGAAATAAGAGCATAGCCCTATGAAGCTGCGGAGGGTCTTCATTGAATTAGGCTTGGGGAAGTTGGCAACGGCACGCAGTTTTTCGGGATCGGGTGACACGCCGTCTTTCGAAACAACGTGGCCCAGGATGGTTAGTTTACGGGCACCAAAACGACACTTCTTGAGATTGAGCTGTAGTCCAGCTGCAGTGAGACAGCTCAGTACTTGGTGCAAACGAGCAAGATGTGTTTCGAAGTCAGGAGAGAACACAACGACATCATCTAAGTAGCAGAGGCAGATATGCCATTTGAGGCCGCGCAAGATGTTGTCCATCATTCTCTCAAAGGTGGCTGGCGCGTTGCATAGCCCAAAGGGCATGACGTTGAATTCGAAAAGCCCATCGGGGGTCACAAAACGCCGTTTTGGGCCGGTCACACTCAGCCACCGGCACCTGCCAGTAGCCGGAGCGCAAGTCCAGGGAGGAAAAGAATTCGGCACCGTGAAGACAATCGAGAGCGTCATCGATCCGAGGTAAGGGATAAACGTCTTTACGGGTAATCTTGTTAAGGCGTCGATAGTCGACACAGAACCTTAGGGACCCATCTTTTTTTGTAACCAGAACTACTGGCGACGACCAGGGGCTTTGTGACGGACGAATGACGTCGCGTTGCAGCATGTCTTCGACGTGTTCATTAATAATCCCGCGTTCTGACGCCGACACTCTGTAGGGTCGCTGCCTCAAAGGTGCGTGCGTCCCAGTGTCGATATGGTGGACCACCGTTGACGTTCTACCCAAGGGAGCTTGTTGACAGTCAAATGAAGAACGGAACGCGTGCAAAAGGTTCAGTAGCTGCTTGCGCTGGGTAGAATCCAAAGCGGTGTCGAGAGACTTCGTGAACACGTCGTCGGATAGAAGCTGGTCGGTGAGACGGGATGACGTCAGGGCGGTTAGCGGCAGGGTAGGCGCGTCATTGCAAATGTCGAAGCTGAGAATGGAGGAAGTAGGTTCAATTTGGCCAATCGACTCGCTGCGAAGCAGACTGACAGGGTTGTCTGTGAGGTTGGTAATAAACATCGTGGTGTGTTCAGCACGCAGCGTAAGGACGGCGAACGGAAGAAATAAATGCTTTCGGCGAACAAAAAGGTCGGATGGCGTAAATAGAACAGGGCCATCCGGCAGGGTACCACAAGAAAGAGCCACTAACACTGAACTTCGCGGCGGAATATCGACGTCTTCGGAAAGTACGAGTTTGTGTCACCAGAGACGTCACACTGTGGAAAAAGTTCCAGTTCAGCTCGGGCACAGTCGATAACAGCGTGATGACATGAGAGGAAATCCCAGCCAAGGATGACATCATGGGAGCACGAAGATAAGACAACAAATTCAATGGGATAGCAGGTGCCTTGAATACTCACTCGAGCAGTACAGGCTGCTATCGGGGACACGTGTGCTGCACTTGCAGTCCGAAGCGAAAGTCCAGAAAGCGGCGTCATTACTTTTTTCAGCGAGCGGCAGAGTGTAGCACTTATAACAGATATGGCGGCACCGGTGTCGACTAGAGCGAGGGCAGGGACTCCTTCAACAACTACATCTATAACGTTCGGTGGATAGGCACGAGGACTTTGAATTTTCGCTGAGTACGCAGTTCGTGCCTCTGGAACTGCGGGTATTAGTTTCCCACTTCCGGAGGAGCAGGCTGACGGCGCATAGGCTGACAGGGAGCGGCGGCGGGGAGAAGGCGATCGGCGACTAGGTGAACGTCGGCTGGTCGGTCTCATATGACGTTGGGGAAGGCCTCGAGGATACTCGATGCTGAACGTGCCTAGCGTGTATCCTGGAGTGTTGAAAACCTCAGGATGCGGCACCACACGGCGGCAGTAACGGGCGACATGTCCGGCGTATCCACAAGAGTAGCATATGGGGCGATTGTCCGGCGTGCGCCACGGATTGGATTGCTGCGCGACCACTTGCACTGGACGTCGAAACTGGGAGACTTGCTGATAGCTGGACGGCACAGTCACTGGGATGGTTGGTTCGAACGAATGGGTAAACGGTCGGGGTGGCTGTGTGACACATTCAGCATACGTCAGGGGACCGGTTAATGCAGCCGGTGAAGCCAGGGGAAGAGCAACAGTAGCTACCTGGGGAACAGTAAGGGGAGCAGGAGCTGCTACCACTTGGCGATTAGTTGGCAGGGCCTCGGTGACCTGTTCCCGGATGGTGCGCTGAAGAGACGAAGGAAGGCATGAAGGCGGTGCCTCCGTCCGCTGGCGTGGCTCTTGAACGAACGGCACAATCGATAGTTGGCGTGCTACTTCCTCGCGGACGAAGTCCTTTATCTTCGTCTCAAGTGAAGAGTGCTCGGAAGTGAAAGTCAAAGCGGAGAGTTCTGCATTTGTCCCCAGAGATCGCCGGACCAGCACTCGTTGCCTGCGCAGCTCATCAAAGCTTTGGCAGAGGCTCACGACCTCCGTCACGGTCTTCGGGTCCTTGGCAAGCAGCATAGTGAACGCATCATCATCGATGCCTTTTAAAATATGCTTCACCCTATCTGCTTCAGACATGGCCACGTCGACGCGCCTGCACAGATCTACAACTTCTTCGATGTAGCTGATGAAATTCTCCCCCTGCGTCTGAGCTCTTCCGCGGAGGCGTTGTTCTGCTTGTAGTCTGCGTACGGCCGGGCTGCCAAATGCTTGAAGGAAGCAAGGTCTTAAAATCGCCCCATATTTTGAAGTCACGTGCGTTGTTCAAAAACCACGTCTGAGCCAATTGCGTGAGATAGAACTCGACGTTGCTTAACTTGGCGGGATCATCCCACTTGTTGTGAGCACTCACCCGCTCGTATGTCGACAGCCAATCCTCAGCATCATGATCGCCCTCGCCATTGAAGAATGGGGGGATCGCGCTGACGGATGGAACCAGCGCAGACGATCTGTGGCATCGCTGGGGCTTGTTGATCAACAGCGTCAACGGGGGTAGTGGGCATTGGGAGCCTGCGGCTTCGAAGCTCCAGGATTCGTGCTGGTTGACGTTGAAACCGCACCTCCACCACTTCCAATGGTGTTTAATTCGATCAGTTGTCCAAGCGAGAGGCGAGGAAGAGCAGTCTCTTCAAAAAACGGCGAAGCCAGAGATAACCTTGCAAGACGCACAGACGGGCACTGATGATGACTGTTGCAGGTCCGCAGCACACACCCGCGCGTAGATTGGCCATGGTTCCGCACACACTGTTCCCTGCTCCAATTGTTCATTACAATTTATTTATTTATTTATTTATTTGATACCTGCTTGCCTTTGCATGCATTACAGCAGGGAGATACATAACAATAAGCATCAAATATGAGACCAAATAACAAAATATCTCCACAAAGCGCGGTGAAAATCACCATTATAAACACTTGGTACAATCATTCGTGGAAGATAATTGCCCTCTCGTATTGATCTAAAATAAAATGAATCGCGCAAGGCGTCACCTTTAAAGGAAAGTTAATAATTTGCTTTGGGCTAGCGGCCCCCCTTTGGGATATGTAGAATGGCGCTTGGATATACTTCTCCCCTTCTATTCCAGTTTTCGAATGATAGATATTACGAAAAAATTTCAACCTGAGGTTTCGTCTTTGATCTTTCCCGTCTTACCATTCAAGTTTACTTTTACTTTCCCTCATGCTAAGTTGACAGTGCCAATTACCTGAACGTGTCACACTGCCCTATTTTGTATATTTTCGAGCGTATCAACTAGCACTTTGGTGTAGGGATCCCGGAAAACACATTCGTACTCCAACATTGAGCGCACATGATTAAAATACGGTTGTTCTTTTAAGGTAGATGGAGGTTCGCTGAAGTTTTATCTCGGAAAGCCAAAAACACGTGCAGCCGTACCTTTGCGTTGTGAACGTGCCTGTTTAACCTCTAACCTCTGGTTAAATAAACTACCAGTTATTTATAGTCTGGCCGTTCTTAAAACAGTGTAATTTACGCTATACGCAATACATTGGAATGAAGGTTTTCTTGTAAATGGGAGGTTAACACACTTTTTAACATTCAACGACTTTTCTGAATCTCACGAGGATGGCTTGGTGGGCTAGTTGGTGTAGCATCATAAAGGATTCACAGCGCATAAACACGACGACACAAGGAAGAGAATACAGGACAAGCGTATCCTGGAGAATGTGTGCGTATCCTGGACACTACAACTGAGTGCTGGTTCAGCGCTTGTCCTGTCTTCTCTTCCTTGTGTCGTTGTGTTTATGCGCTGTCAACCCTTTATGATTCTCTGAATCAGCACAGCGGGATGTTATTAAATTAACTCAAACTTTTTTTTCGCACTTTGGCAATAGATCAACTCACCGAACTGTTTTTTTTTAACCGGAACTGAACCAGAACGAAATAAATTCTTCGTAACCCAAACCAAAACCGAACCAATACTTTTTTTCTGTTCGACACACTGCATGAAACACAAAAGCTAGTCTGCTGCTTAGCCTTGGGTCTAGTCTAGCTGCCCAATAAGCCTGTCTAGTTCGGGGCTCATTTTTCCTACCCAGTGCTTTCGTCACTGGGAAAGCAACAAGCACCTCATTTGGTGACATATCCTTCAAGTTTGTATACCTATTCTGACAACTGATTATCACAATTCCTCGGGGCAACAAAAAAATGACCATTGATGGGACTGACACACACCACACAAGTTCTAGGAAGAACATTTGGTGTGCTGGGGGCAACACAAAGCATGAAAAAAGAAATTAGCTAATAAATTTTCACTGGCATGCCCTGATAGCCTAGTGGCACGATCCCCATTCACTGGTTCGTGTCTCTAAACCCTAAATATATAAGCAGCTCGGTAGTAGGACGTGACACCGCTTCAAGTTGTGGACACGCACACAGCCCTCCGCAGTGGGTGGTATTTCTCAAAAATACAAACGCAAAAGCCAATCAGTGATGCAAAACTGACAGGAAGAAAGTGAGAAAAAAAAACCCATGTATACGAGATTTCGGTGCACGTTAAAGATTCCCAGGTGGTCAAAATTAATCCGGAGCCTTCCACTAGGGTGTGCGTCATCGCCTTCATAGCGTCGGCGCGTTACATCCTATACAATCAATCAATCCATTACAGGTATGAGTAAGGTGCTATAAAAATACGATTCGCTTAGACTGAGTCAACGTAATCGCCTATCTATAGAAAGCGGCACGGAGGCGCTCAGGGCCGTGTGTTATATTTGGAAGGGCCATGCAGACATAATAATTTGTTTTACTCGAAATATTTAGTGGTTTATAGTGCTCTCAGCGCTCTTCGGCAGCAAGCAATGCTTTATTCACTGAGAAATTCAACATTTTAAGCCAAAATTTCAATTCTCCAGCAAAATTGGGAGTTTTAATGGCGTCGACAATGACGTATCCAGAGCAGGGCCTTGTCAGTACATATAGCCTGCTGGTAAGGGCTGCTACCATGTCAAAACGGGCCATTTGGTTATCTTGTGATCTCCCACTTTCATAATGGCGCTGCAATGCAACTGAAGTGCTAGTTTTCGCCCTTTGCTTCTCTCCGGATTTTTATCTTTCCTTATGTTTATTACGGTTCATACTAAGCGTTTCCTACAAAGTGAGCTATGACTCGACAAACATCGTCATTTAAGTGACAGGGCCGCTTATGTCTTTCTCTTAGTGTGGTGTCAGGCAAGTATAACGCGTCAGACGGCTGTTAGGCAGTGAGCCAGCAAAGTGCCGCACTATCTGCATCTGCATTCACGTGTACTTTCGTAACTTAAAATGTTTCCCTCAGGCATTGTTACTGCTATAAAATGAGTATGCATTACACTTAGGAGAAAATAGCTCGTTCTGTAAGTCCTGTACAAGTGGTCTCTGCTTTTGCCGGCCTCAGCCAATCGCACGGCTCTGCATTTGACATCACATATTTCAGTGCCGGAAATGATCTAGCGAGTCTCGTGGCCGTTCCCTTTTTTCTTAATTAGGAATTAGGTAGCGTGTTTGAGCGAAGTTTAAATTAAAGTATGATTCTAACGAGGCAAACTTTAGAATGAACGAAACTTGTATTTTGTGTATGGCCCCTTTAAGGTCGTTCTCTCGTTACACTGGAAGTATGTGGTCACGCAACTGCTTGCATTTAATGCGAGTTGGGGTTTTATAGCGTGAGTATTTTTGTCCTAGTACCCCGAGCCTTGACTGTGTCAGGACTTGTATCTGCACAAAAATGCGTGACTGATAAAGTCAACACAGGGAAACGCCCTGGTGGTGTAAATAGAGATTATCGCTCTCTGTAGGCTAAATACCTAACATAAAAACATACAAAATTAACAAGAACGAACTAACCAAATCGGAAATGTTGGTATCATATTACGCCCTGACACGGCGATAAAAATACACAAGCGAGAAGAAAAACCACTAAGTCACCAAAATTCGTGAGTGAGTTGAAGACAATTATGGTTATTAGGTAATTAATCATTTATGAGTGTACCGGAAACAGCCGAAGGGCGGAAAAAATAGAAAATAGAAAGGAAAAACACGCAAGGCGGGATGCCTACATCCAAAACATCATGATATAAAGGTATATGATTCGTTACACAGAACAAACATTTCGCACCATGACGTACATACGTAGCCACATATACAGTGAAAGGGTGAGGTAGGATTAGCTTTGAGACAGGCGTTGTTATTGATCATTGGCATTAATGCAAGCGAGTACACTCCAATATTTACTATCTCACCTCCATCCTTAACGAGGTCATCGACTCGGACATCCTGTCCACGAATACAACAGCCAATGTAGCTCTCATTCCTAACAACCCCTTCTCTAGATATCGTCCATCCGTGTTACCTCACCTGCTGCAACCGCATGGTTATGAAAACAATCACCCACTCTCGCCTTCTTCGTTTCACACAAAAAGAAAAGTCGTGCCAGAAACTGTCTGCGGATTTAAAGAAGGCACCTATAAAGCCGTAGATGGTAGGGCCTTCTAAAGCCGTAGAAGGCCCTACTGCACTCCTACGGCTGCCTACGCCCGCTCCCCCCTTCAGTTTCTCTAGTACCTGAGTCTGCTAAACAGCACTTGAATACACGGTCAAGAAAAGACCTGACAGACGATGGTACTACCGTGTGTCTCCTCTTCGCTGATTGGTGTCTTCAAATGATGTCTATGACGACTTAAACCAACTAACCCAACTGTAGATTCTCCTAATCCTAACTCTCCTCTCTGGGCTGTGCAGAAAAAATTGACAAATACGCACACTCTTATTTATTTATTATTTATCATAGCACCCACAGTGCCTTTTCAAGGCATTACATTGCCTTGAAAATGCTCTTTGCCATCAATCGCACGTCGTCACTCCATTTCGCCCATCTCACTTCTCCCTTCTTTCGCGTTTCAGCCTGGGGTACACCACAGACGACGGTTCTGTGCCCAATCCTGTTTAAGGCTGCCTTCCACGGGCTTCCACCTCTCCTCGACGCCGTCACTAGCTTGAAGCATGCAAGCTAGGGACGGCGGCTGATATCTTGCCGTTCGTCGCTTCGATTTTTGTGGGCTTCCTCAAAGTCACTCTGCCGCGGCTATTGTCTACGAGTATGTCTCTGCAAGCGGCCTTTATTGCTCACCAAACAAATTTGCTCTACTTCTCACCACCAAAAAACCCCTAGACATTCCCCTCCACAACCCTACCCGCCACCACCTAAGGGTCAGCGTTACCCGTAGGTGAGAGCCTCTGCATTCTGCGCTTTATTTTACAGTCCAACAACCAAGCCGAATGCACACTCCCCCTTCTCGCCACCCAATCCCTCAAGTTACGCCTATGCTTTCTTGAGTCACGAACCGGCAAACGCGGACACTAGAGCTTGACGCATTCCGGCTCCTTTTCCACCTACTTTATCGCCACTTGCTATACCACTGGGTTCTAAACTTGCTCTAACTTTTTCCCTCTTGCGCAAAACGTAAATCGCGTTCAAAAAGCACCACATTATACTTTTATGGAGCAAATGGGTGAAATTAACTTTTTGAGACCCACCACCTGTAACATGAACCCAGAATCCAGAAAATCCAAAAATGTGTGGGGTGTACGTACAATGTCAAAAAGCAAGTCTAAAATGCCTACAGTATATCCACCCAGCAACAAACCACGCTGCAAAGTCTGCTATACGACCACTTCACTAACCAGAAACAGCACTACATGTTAATTCAACCTAACAATAAATGGGAGCTACACTTGCTACAGCCATTACCTATTTAATCCCCTTGAATGCAATCTGTGTAAAATGCAAAAAATAGGCTACAACGAAACACTCTACGGCATGAGTTTAACAGTTGTAAGGCTCCTATCCTTACACTTCCTCGCCATCTAATATCAAAGCATGCCAATGTCACTGGTTACTCTTTTGATAACATCAAAGAGATAGTTCTATAGTACACCTTTAGAACGCATCATGAAATTCAAGGCAGTCGCACGTGAAGAGACCTAATTCGCACAAAATCTCCTTCGCTTGCATCAGCGACCGCAATTACTGTATGACTGTTATCGCCGGTGGAACAAACTTTCGTCTTTTTTTCTGTTTGCGTTTGTGCGTCTTGTGTCTGCCGCTCATGACCCACTTTCAATACTGGACGTGGCGTACGTATCTATAGATCACGTTTATTAGATAACCTCTATTACGGTTCCCCACCGGTGTATTGCACTAAGACTGTTTTCCCTTCTTAGCGTCATATCTGCGCTCACGAGGTCTTTGCAATCGGAATCAATGATTTATTTTCTTTCATAATAGTCTAAAGCCAATACCGAATGTTACATCAATTTTTTGCATGTCCCTGGTTGTTCGAACTGTAATGCACTCCTATTTGCCTGTGGACTCTGTTAAATACGTGGGTATATTTTTGACTCTAACATGTCTTGGAATACGCATCTGGCCTTTATATGTTCTCAGCTGAGGAAAACTGCCTGTTTGATGTACGGGCTCAAATCACTTTGTTTCTTAACAGTACGCAAGCAAATTGATTTTGCCTTAGCCTATTCTGCATCAAGGTACGGAATTTGTTGTTTTTACTTTTGCTCTGATTTCTGGAAAAATAAGGTTGATGCTATTTTACGTTCGATACTCAAACACGTTTTGTATGGTACGCCAGATATTGATAACAAAGATGTCTTTCGTGTTTTGCGCATGCCCGATTTTACCTTGTTGTTTAAACAAACTATTACACTTGAGTATATTTGGTCTCTGTAATTTTGCCAGCCGTACACTCCTGTGCGGGATTTACGCCCTCGCGATCGTTTTCTTTTACCACGAACTAGAACTAGATTTGGTGAACATGTTCGCAAATACTATGGTCCTGAATTCCTGAATTCCCGATGGTCCTGAATTCTTTGCCAGGCGACTTCTTTTCGATGAATAGACGAAGGAAAATTAAAAACAGTCTCATAGAACTTCACTATCGCCTTTAACAGTGCTGCTTTTCTTTCTTTCTTTCTTTTCTTTTTTTCCCTTTCCTTTTTCTTCTTGTTCTTTTGTTGTCTAAATTATCATTGTTTTTTTACAACTTTTGCCTGTTTGTTGGTTTGCGACGTGTTGCGCTGCCGGGAAGTGCCCTTCAAGCCCTTGTGGCTTTGGCAGACCCGCAGATGTATTCTGTTTTATAGAATCAATAAACACTCTTATTATTATTATTATTATTATTATTATTATTATTATTATTATTATTATTATTATTATTATTATTATTATTATTATTATATGCCGCAGGAGTTATTCTGACGAAGGCCAACTCTTTAGCCGAAACGTTAAAAAAATTCTCTCTTAAACATCTGCCTTTCATTTTCTTTATAATACATGTATTTCGACTGTTGCAGAAAGTGCCAGAATTGTTTGCTGTTTGTATATATATATATATATATATATATATATATATATATATATATATAATATATATATATATATATATATATATATATATATATATATATATATATATATATATATATATATATATATATATATACAAACAGCAAACAATTCTGGCAGTCAAGATTTACGCGGAAGGTATAGGGGAAGTACTTCCTTATTTTCTGATGTGTCATTATTACATATTTCAAAAAAAAGATGCACCAAAACAACCACCGCGGCCGGTACAATTTCAAACACACACACTTCGGGTTACGCCTGGGATGCAATAAACTTGGCTATCTTGGAAGTTACATAACCATCGAATTTGTGACATATATTGTGGGGCATTATCCTTATCCTATCTTAATCCTTTCCATTAGGAATAGAATAACAATAATAGAATAACGCGCCGTCGTTATTCTCACTGCTCTCGCGCAGCACCGAACTGCCCTGCCGAGAGACTCTGCCCACAACGGGTTCGAGAGCGAGCCACGACTCTCGCCGCGAGTGTACGTTTTCAATCACTTCACCGGGAAGCGAGATATTTCATAGTACAGGGGTTTATTACGCGGAAAACCACGATACAAAAGCTACACTGCACTACGCACCTAGCCCCTGGGCAATACAGCCGTCAGCGTGTGCCCAGCCCGTAGTCGGGCAGCAGTTAGCGTCCGCCGGCTTTGGCCGGCCGCAAACGCTCGCTGACGTAGGGGAAGGGGCTCTCTGTGCCGCTACACATTTCAAGCCACGCTGGACTCGACTCGGGCGGCAATCGGCGCTCGTCCGCTGACCTTAGACGGCGCAAGCCGTCACATCGCGGACGCGGGGGCAACCCACCAAGAAGTGGAATATGCCCGCGGAGACTCCCGGGCATCCTAGATAAACGCACTGACGCAAATCGAGGCATGCGCTAATCGACACGGTGGGTGCCGTGACCCACGGAGTGGGAAACAACGGTCAATGCAAGAAACAGGCCAAAAGTGGCCGAAGGGCATTACGTACCGTGGCGATCGCTGCGCAGTCCCGAAGGGCGGTCTCCTCCTGGGAGTCTCCTGCGCGCATCCCCCCGTCGCCTCGTAGGGAGAGGAGGGAAGCGCGCGAGGATCGCCCTCGCCCCACCAAGGGAGGAGGACGTCGCTAGCGCCTCCTCGCCCCGATATGAGAGGGCTTGGCCCCCACATCCCCCTCTCCTTAAATGCCCCCCTGACGGTCGGAAAGCCGGCCATCAGGTACTCATCCAAAAGAACAATCTTAATGTAAGTAAAACAAAGCTAGTGCCCACCAGCCTCTACTCCAGCCCTTAAACAAACACCGCATTCACAACGCACGCTACACATACTTAAGATATACATGACACACTATGAACAAGGTGTGAAACAAGAAATGTACACTATAAACAATACTCTACTCACTTGGTGAGGGAACTAATGTTACGCTATACAGAGGAGGTCAACTAAGGTTGCACTACGTACACTATACTACACGAACACAGCTGTTACTTATATTACACAACCTACGGTTAATTATAATGCACTAAGAACACTTAATTACATTACATTACGTACACTTCATTACATTACACTAGATACACAGGTGTGGAAAGATACACAGAGGTGGAAATATTGCACTAAGTCCGGAAAGGGTTGCAGTAATCATCACGGGGCTCCGCATTGTTCGGCAGTACGGGGCACAAAGGGGCGAAAAGATCTTCCCTCTGTCAGCGTTCGTTGTCGTCACATCGGGGAGCCACACTTAGCATCGAGTCTGTCAACGCAGAGTTCTGGAGGCGCGCAGATAATGGGCGGACACGGAGGAGCGATTCCACCGTTGCGTCGAGCCGCGTCGCTCGGCAGAGGGGTGGAGGGGAAGGAAGCAGCGCGTGAGCCGACGATCCAGCAGGAAGGCACCACAGCGCGTGCACCTGCTGGAAGCCAGGAGTCGAAATCGGCGCTGACGAACGGGGCAGCAGCCAGAGAGAGGAGCGGCCCGAGCTTCAGCCCCACGCAAGGAAGGAGGGGGGTTAGGCTGAGTCGAAGGCAGCCCAAGGTCAGCTCGGCCATTCAAGGCGCCCGCATTCCTGGAGACGAAGGGCACCTCTGCGCTCGGTTGTCGGCGTCCCCTGGCCGCAGCGAGCCAGCCGAAGAGGCCGCGATGCCGGCACACAACACAAAACATGGCGCGCTCTCCACAGACACGCACCACCAGCGGGGGTGTACTGTTCGGCCGAATGAAGCTGGCCACCAACGCACTCACTCACACACGCCAGTCTGCGGTGTTGCACGCGAGGATTGGAAACGCGGGGGGAGGAACAACCACCGGAAGCACACTGGTCCCCCTCTGCCGACGCGCGACACACGTCACATTCATCAATGCGGCAGAAGCACAAGACTAGCCGCGGCGAACGGACGAGGCCTGCGAACGAAAGTTCGCTCACAGCAGACGCTGAGAGAAAGCGCGCGCGCGCGTACACACACCCACAGCTTGGGCCGAGAACACGCAACAAAAACACAGCATACGCAGTTCCCCCGCGCGTCAGGCCCTGCGAAAATCGTCCTAACGGCCGAGAAGACGCGGAGAACGAACCGAATGGCAGTAACTCACTCGCTCCACACACAAAATGAACATACACATAACAACAGATGAGACAACGAAAGCTACCGCCAACCCCTGCAAAACGCCGCTCCCGATCTCCCCTCCCTCGTCCACGCAAGGACGAGCCGGACCGCGGCGGCGACAAGAAACCAGGAGCCGAGGGAAACCGGAGTACAGATGCCCAAGCAAGCGGGCCATCACCCTCTCTAACCCAACGTTACTGCTCTAACCCGCCTCTCTCTGCCGCGGAGAAGCCCAAAACAAAATACAAACTAAACCACCCTCGGAATTTCCAAGAACCGTAGGAGGGGACAGAGAGGGCCTAGCAACCGCCCGGAGTTCCCCCCTCCACGGCGAAGGCGAAAACCATTGCGCTTCTGTTTTTTTTTTTTTTTTCGTCTCTTCAACACTGCCAAAACTAAGTCTCTTTTACACTTCTCTATACAGGATGCTCGAGACTAGACAAAGAAATGCACAATTCTTATCACAACCATACGAGCACTACCATGGAAAGATGCAAGCATGTACACACAGAGCAAACACTAAAGCAATACACAGCAAAGAATTCACAATAAGAAACATGCGTTCTCTCACTTACATAGCGGGCTGGAGAAAGGGTCACTGGCTCACCAGATCGACCTCGGGAGGATTGTTGACAGGCTGGTTGGCGCGTGCGGGGTCATCAATCGGCTATAACCGTCATCAGACCAGGCGACTCCACAAAGGTGATGTCGGCAGAAACGGTACAATGTGTCCGCCCAAAACAGTCGGACATACCGAAGGTGCTCGGGCCACGCCACGGATAAGCCGGGCGCGTCTAGGAATAATCCAGGTGCACAATTTCCACACTATGCCTGGCGGCACATGACTAAAGGTCATCACAGGCCAGGTGTCTCCCAACAATGGAAAACCCAATTAAAATAACTAAAAACGTCCCACTTCACACCTGCCAGTGACACTGCGGCTGATCATTTACAAGATCTTCGAGCTACCAGACTGTATGGCCAAGGTGAGCTAAGACAATGACGCAACAATACGCACATCTGACTTTCGGGACTTCCGCCTTTAAACCGTTCATACTCATTAGACGGTGGCGATGTATTACACCACGAGCCCCCACTCGGCCTAGCGAGGACACTCATCCCCGGAACCACCAGCAATACAAGCTGTCCCTGTCCCCAGCGCCCGTTGCAAAGCAAGTCAACGTCACGGCGCTCCGCCTACCCAAGGCGGCCGAGAAACTGCTCGGAAAAAGGAATCGTTCCGCCAAAACCGTGGCTAGCTCTTCGGGGTGAATACCTACGATACATGGCATCCCACAAGAGGGAACCGGTCGCATTACATCCCTATAGATACGAGATCAAGCACTAGCTTGAACACTCTGAGTTGTGGAATGAGGCTACTCGAATTCAAGCATCTCCTTTAGCACCCGAGCGTGGGTTGCGTCAAATCAACCTCAAAATCGAACACAGCACGAAAGCCCTATGTTCTCATGTGCTCGAAGCAAGGAAAACCTCGCGCTCTCGAGCTCCGCCGGCATCCACAAAACGAGGAGCCGGTCCGGCCGGCGGCCCGAATGCGGGCTCTCACCGGAACGTACACTGCACGCAACTAGCGTGCCTGGCGCGGCCAGCCGATTGCACAAGCAAAGCTCGCTACGGTATGGCAGCAAATGAGCAATCAAACGCTGCCCCACGTTGGGCGCCAGAAATGTGGGCATTATCTTATCCTATCCTTAATCCTTTCCATTAAGGAATAGAATAACAATAATAGAATAACGCGCCGTCGTTATTCTCACTGCTCTCGCGCAGCACCGAACTTGCCCTGCCGAGAGACTCTGCCCACAACGGGTTCGAGAGCGAGCCACGACTCTCGCCGCGAGTGTACGTTTTCAATCACTTCACCGGGAAGCGAGATTATTCATAGTACAGGGGTTTATTACGCGGACAACCACGATACAAACACTACACTGCACTACGCACCTAGCCCCTGGGGCATATACAGCCGTCAGCGTGTGCCCAGCCCGTAGTCGGGCAGCAGTTAGCGTCCGCCGGCGTTGGCCGGCCGCAACGCTCGCTGACGTAGGGGAAGGGGGCTCTCTGTGCACGCTACACATTTCAAGCCACGCCACTGGACTCGACCGGGCGGCATCGGCGCTCGTCCGCTGACCTTAGACGGCGCAAGCCGTCACATCGCGGACGCGGGGGCA
Organism: Haemaphysalis longicornis; assembly: GCA_013339765.2. Lineage (NCBI taxonomy): Eukaryota > Metazoa > Arthropoda > Arachnida > Ixodida > Ixodidae > Haemaphysalis > Haemaphysalis longicornis. The sequence continues at coordinate 3,327 of JABSTR010003152.1, read as the reverse complement.
CCCACCAGAAGTGGAATATGCCCGCGGAGACTCGCCGGGCATCCTAGATAAACGCACTGACGCAAATCGAGGCATGCGCTAATCGACACGGTGGGTGCCGTGACCCACGGAAGTGGGAAACAACGGTCCAATGCAAGAAACAGCCAAAAGTGGCCGAAGGGCCATTCACGTACCGTGCGATGGCTGCTCAGTCCAGAGGCGGTCTCTCTCGGGGAGTCTCCTGCGCGCATCCCCCGTCGCCTCGTAGGGAGAGGAGGGAAAGCGCGCGAGGATCGCCCTCGCCCCACCAAGGGGAGGAGGACGTCGCTAGCGCCTCCTCGCCCCGATCGGAGTTTGGCCCCCCACAATATATCCGAACGCAAGCAGATCCAAAGCTCGGGGTGGTAGTCAGTGCCGTAACATAATCGTGAGAAGAATGGCCACTTTTCAGTAACGTGAATTTTTTCGAATATTTCTCAACAGTCAATAGCCTGCGACTCGCCGGTAACGCCTTTTCTTACCTACGGCAGAACGACTGCCAGAACCAAGGCCCCTACTAGGCAGGGGGCAATCTAACTGAGAGCTGAGGGCCTCCTTGAAACAACATCGAAACAAAACCCTGCAGTGTGATACGCTTAAAACCATTTAACGAAGCGCAGACGCAGCCGGTTACGCATGTATAAATTATTTGATAGATATGTAGCTCTCGAACGGTACTAGATGAAAAAGCCGCCCGCATCTTCGCACGGGGGGAACTCGAGTAAATGCGTCGCATCTACTCGAGGCAAGCAAAGCATCACGTCAAGCGAAAGCCAAGCAAAGACGCCCTTGACTGAATTCCGAACGCGCGCTCCGCCGCTTATATACGTTGAAGGGACTGCGTAAGCCGGTCCCAGTCGACGACGTTGGCGTACTTGTAAAGCGGCGAGGACCCTAGGTGTTTGAGCCAAGCGCGGATGTTGCTTCGCCGGAGAACGGCACAGCGGTTATATGCGCAGCGCGCCCGAAGGAGAGGAAACCGCGGAAGAGAGAGTACTGCACATGCGCCGGCCCCAGCGCGTCTGCCGCGGCTATGACGCAACGTGCCGCGGCTATGACGCAACACAATCCAACACAATCCACTTTAATCCAATCCAATCCAAATCCAATCCAAGCCAAGTCAAGCCAATCCAAGCCAATCCAATCCAAGCCAATCCAATCGAATCCAATCTAATGCCCTCGCGAGAGAGGGTTCGAATCCAATCCAATGCCCCTCGCGAGAGAGTGTTCGCTTTCGCCTCGACTCGACGCGCATGCGCAGTGAGCGTGCGGACTACGGACGCCAACGCGGGTGACATCGTGAGTTACTTAAATGCTCTGCATTTAAAACAGTCAGATCTAAGCGTGAATGCTCATGATACGTTAAAGAAAACGACTTACTAGCTGATAACCATAGAAACACTGCCACATTTAGGACTTCCATGTTTCAGCGTATCTGCAAACCTGCTGTAGAAATCATCCCATAACCTTCGTTTTAACAACAAGTGTAACTTAGCAGAAAAGCTGTTTAAAGAGAGTAATGAATTCTGTATTATAGGCAATGAACAATTTCTAGCAACCGCCCACCTTTTGCAAGAAATAAAGGAGTTTAAAAACAGCAGGTGGTTTTCAAACTACCTTGCAAAAAACAACAAAAACATGGTTAAAATGGCGCCTAAAGGAAAGGGTTTGCTTATTTACCGAGTCATTGTGTGTAAAACCAAGTAAAAACTGATCGTTCGTGCTTTCAAACATAGGCAGTAGTACGTAGCCAGGGTAGATGTCGCGAAACTACGGGAGTCCCTCGGCAAAAGCAAAATCAGCAAAGGCGGTCGTTCAGCTGTAAGTCTTCGCGTTCGTCGTGACTCGTTACCGATTACAGTACAGAGACACTTTTCTCCCAGTGCCTTCTTGGCATGCATTTTCAGAGTTTCCGCTATGTATCGAATTCTGCTCCGAACAGAGCTGCACAATGGGAGGCAGGGAGCAGGTGATCCTTCAAACGCAGCGCTCAGTGGGGTGTTTTCCGCTACAATGTTTGTAAAAGCGCTTTTGGGTCCTTCACAGGTTTCTTAAATTCTCCAATAAATAACACGCCCTCCAATTTCTTTCCGTGAAGCACGACTTCAAGATAAAGCTTTTTTTTCGGGTACAAGTCATTTGTCTCAATTATGGAACTGTGTGTTAAATGCTTCAACCTATCGAAAGCGCAGTTAGAAGCGATTGCTGAACGAGATACGTTACCACGTGCGAAATGAACCATATGGTTACACAAATTGTGTATTTTAAAGAAGATAGTCTTTTTCGGGATGGTTAAACCATACTTTGTTCTGTCTGTATTTATGTGTGCCTGTCTTTTGGTCACCCGATTCAGCCACCGGTCAAAAGATATGCGAGTTCTGAAACCAGAAGTTTATACAGGCAAAACCTTTTTGAACCGATAAATCTAGCACCATACTACAGTTTTGTCACCATTGTTGAGGAAAGATAAAACGTTAGGCATATTTGAGGCAAAACAACACATAAATTGCAGAAATGGCACTACCAAGTGTTCTTTTATATGAAAATACTCATTTCAGACAGCGAAGTAAAGATACGCATTAAAAACAATATTTTCTAAGCATGCAAAAAGTAATCGCTCCCCAGCCTAGACCACGGGGCGGCCTTTTTAGAATCCACCGTGGTCCCACGTAGTTCGAACCAACAGCGCCAAATCCTCCCCTAATGGTACGTGGTGTCTGGAAAACGTTGCACTTGTAGCCATGGAAACGAGTGGCAAGGGGAGAAATGAGGTTGGTGACGTCGCGGACGCTGCTGACGTCATTTTTTTTTCCGCGGCAGCCGGGCCGAGCCGCCGCTCGCCGGCCTCTAAAACCAACGCTCGCCCAACTATCGCGCCTGCCGCCGGTCGCTGCCTTATGGGCCTCTCGGCAATGGCACCATGCACGAAAGTTGGACGAGCGGCGGTGATGACTCGAAATGGCCGCCGCCCGTCGTTTGGTATGTGTGCAGTAACGTATTTAACAATTGAGCGAAGAAACCATGTAGGTAGCAGTGTGTTTTCTGGTGTCGAATTGTCTTTGTGGCGATATTAATTGGACCGTTACACAAACGTTTTCTTTTTTTCTTGCTTTGCGTTTATTGAACATTCATATGAGGACGTCCTTGATTGCAAACACACGTACTACACTCATATATTACACATACATTTTATGTACAAGTATTGGACTCTAAGCAAAGATATTGCCGCGAACCATACATTTGGTTTGTTTCTTTGTGTTGCTTTTACGCCCGGCTGTGCCGGTCTGGTTATCTGTGCCGCATGTGTTA